>JAQQSU010014439.1:0-11420 GCA_028627135.1 Pseudochirops cupreus | reverse complement strand
TGACGCTGCTTCCAGTCAGCACCGCACGGAGACTAGCTTGGTTCCGGCGTTCTCTTGCTCCACCCCTTCCTGCTACATCAGCAAGCTCAAGGGGCGTGGAAGATCTTCAAATCCCAGTATCGTTACAATATAAAAGATCAATAATAGGAGAAGGGAGCCAATCAAATGATCGAAACTATCAATGCTTTTAGAGTTGAGAGGAGGGAGAGATCACTTTGGACAGAGAGGTTGGGGAAGGCTTCAGAAAAGAGCTTGAATTTCAATTGAATCTTGGAGCATGGGAAGGATGTAAATAGATGTGTATATTCAGAAGGCGGTTTTCAAGACAGAAGAAACAGTGAATAAAAGTTCTGGAGCAGGAACGACTTGGTATATTTGGAAGACTGTGTTTGGTGATGAAAGTTCATTTAGTGGAGTCAGAGAATATAAGATTTGAAAGATGGTCTTTGTAAGGGCAAAATTTTGAAAGGGCTTGAATGCTAGGCTGAGGACTTTGAATTTTACTTTGTAATCATCTGGGAGCTATCAAAGGTTTCTGGGCAAGGAGTATCAGGATCATTTTAATGTAAAAGGAAGATGAATCTGACAGTTCTGTGTAGGATGGGTTAGAGAAGGGACAGACTAGGGGTTGGGAAGTCAATTAGGAAGTGTGAAATAATTATAGCCTTTATTAGGCTGGCAATGGGAATGGAGGCAAAATATTTTTTGGGGGAGGGCATGAATTATGGGCCCAGATTTGTGATTTTTGTCTGCCTAGAGAGTTCCCAGTATAGAAAATGATGCAGATGAATGATTTGTTTATAACTTAACAGTCACAGAGAATTGGTTGGAGTCAAAAGTAAGTGACTTTCTCTTGTCCACACGTATCATTTATGTGTTAGGGGCAAGAGTTGAATTCAGGTCTTTTTTGACTCCAAGTTTGACTTTTATCCCCCTCCCAAGGAACAATTGATGAGATTTTATGATTTATTCCATGTAGGGGATTAGGGAACAATCAAAGATAACCCAAGATTCTGAGTGTGATTGACAAGGAGAATAGTGGAAGGGGAGTAAAACTGGAGAAGTCAGGTATGGAAGCTGATTTAGCAGGAAGATGGTAAGTTCAGTTTTAAATGCATTAAATTTGAGGTGACAAAAGGATATCCAATGGAAATAAGATTAAAGGTTTGGGACTAGAATTCAGGAGAGGGTTTTAAGTGGAGATATAAAGTTATTCATGTAAGAGATGATAGCTGAAACTTTAATAGTGATAAAAGTTTCAAGTAAGAGTGAAGAGCAGAGAGCAGAGGGTTGGGCCCCATACACATACAGACACACACATGCATGCACATATATATCTATACATACATACATACATATATATATATATATATATATATATATATATATATATATACTCACTTTTAATAGATGGGAAAAGGAAATAGAACAATGGAAGAAAACAGAACTGGGCACTGTACTATGTGATGGGGTTTCAAAGAAAGGCAAAATCATAGTCTGTGACATCAAGGAATTTAAATTCTAGTGGGTACTTATATATGGTAATTGCTTAATAAAAGCTTTGTTCATTCATTCATTCAAAAGCCTATTGGATCTGACAAGCAGGTCATTGATGACCTTACTTCAGTAGAGGGATGGGATAGAAATGAGATTTCAGGAGTTTGAAAAGTGAGAGGATGGTAAGAAAATGGGGGCAGTGAGGATTGACCTGCCTTTTGAATGCAGCTGAACTTATACTTGAAGGCTGTCCATCTTGGGAATACTTTCCAGAGATTGAACTCTGTAGGCATAGCCTTTGAGAACCTAGAGTCACCTCCATTTCATGATAAGGCACTGAAATGGAAGATCGTGCATAAAATCTCATGTAAATTGTGAGAAATTCTGTTCCTTCATTGAGATCTGGGAAACTCTCTGTACGTGATCCATAGGCAGGCAGTTTGTGAGTGAGTCTTGTAGAGATTTGCCCCTGAGTTGTGGTTACTGTTCAGTGGCTGCTGGGACTGAATGATGTGTGGTGCTGAGGGACTTTTGTCACCACATCTATGTTCCAGGCCATTGAAAAACCCAAGTTCTATATTGCCTACTCTCACGCAAAATCTTCCACCATAATTATCCTGATGTGTCTGTGAACTAACGGTCAGTCTAAAAATAAAAGAAAATTGTGTAGTTAGGACACAAGCAAGAAGACTTAGCTAACTATTTTTTTGTCCCTAAGAAATATACATATTTAAAATCAAATGCTTTAATTTACATTTTAGAAATGTAACATTGAACGTTAATAAAACAGCTAAACTTGCCCAGGAATTATGTATACTTAAATTATTTAATTTCAATGCATAAAGCATCCTAACATAACACTTTTTCAGTCACTCCCTCTGAGTCTCCTTTAGGAACTTTTTTCATTTTACTTTTCCTCATGTGATCCTTGTCTTTTATTCTTCTGGTTCTGCTTTTAAAGAGAACATTTTAAAAAATCTGAAATTAATGAATACCAAATAAAATGAGCATTTCCATTTATACACACACGTATAGCGGAATAGAAAAATGGGATTGTATATTAATCTATTTAAATATAAAACTCAATTTTCTTTTAAAATGTTTAGTAAATTCCACATGTACTTTAAAAATTGTCTATGTTTCTGCCTTTTTCAATTAGCTATATTTCATAATGGTCTTTCCAAATTTCTCTGTATTTCTCAAACTTCTAAAATTTATCAATCTTAATTGCATTATAGTACTCCATTATGTTAATGTGCTACAATTTATTTAATTATTCCCCTGTTGTTGGGCATTTAAGGTTTTTTCTTTTCTTTTTTTTGGTCAATTGCATGTAATGCTTCTATAATACTCTTTGAACAGATATTTTATTTTATTTGCTTTGTTTTTTGGAGGGGGGAAGGTAGGGCAATTGGGGTTAAGTGACTTGCCCAAGGTTACATGGCTAGTAAGTGTTAAGTGTCTGAGGCTGGATTTGAACTCAGGTGCTCCTGATTCCAGGGCCAGTGCTCTATCCACTGTGCCACCTAGCTGCCCCTGAACAGATAGCTTTTAAAAACCACAACTGTCAAGGTATATTTCAAGCAATGGAATTATTAATTCAAAGGATTTAATTTTTTTTAAATAAATAAATTTATTTATTTTCTTGTTTACATCATTCATTTCCATGACATTTTGAGTTACAAATTTTCTCCCCATCTTTCCCCTACCCAACACCTCAAATCAGCCATCCCACTGTATAACCCCTCCCCCAATCTGCTCTCTCCTATGTCCTCCCCCTCGCCCCTCTGACTTTCCAGCAGGGCAGGATGGATCTCCCCACCACAGTGCCTGTGTATCTTAATTCCCAGTTGGATGTAGTTAATAATAATAATAATCATAACAACAATAATAATATATATAATACATATATATATTTTTAACATTTAATTATAGAACTTTAAATTCTAGATTCTTTCCCTTCCTCCCTCATCACCTACCCCCACTGGAAGGACAAGCAATTAAATACAGGCTGTACATGTGTAATTATGCAAAACATCTCCACAGCGGGCATATTGTGAGAGACTGATCATATGTCCCTCCTTCCTATCCCGCCACCCCTCCTTGTTCTATTGTCTACCCTGTCCCTGTCCCTTTACAGAGGTGTGTACTTCCAGCAACCCTCTCCCCTACCCTGCCCTCCCCTCCATCATCCCACCTCTCATTCCCATCCCCCCTACTCTCCTGTGTGGCAAGAAAGGGTATGATTTTTTAAATTAATTTTTTCCATGTATTGCTAGATTGCTTTAAAATAAATGCCTTCAGGTTTGCAATTCTACCAGCAATGAATGGGTTGACTGTATTCTTATTATGTAAATATGAAAGATCAGGGAATTCCATCTAATAATTTACCCAGTTTCCATTACGCTTCTACCCCCTTCCAGGTGTTGTCTATCTATAACCTCATATTTATTTTCTTTAACTTTATGTTTTTAAAAATTAATATACGTACATATATACTTATTTCTTCCATTTGAATGTAAGATCTTTGAGAGTAGGGAATACTTCATTGCCAGTGCCAGACACAGTGCTTAGCATATAGCATAAACTTAATATTTTATCAACTGATTTACACTTAAGATTCGGTTCTCTTGACCAAAACTGCTTAAATTTCTTAATAAAAGACTGAACACCCAAACAAGTATTTATGCTGCCTACTCTTTTTTCCCTTGGCCTCATCAAATGAGATGTTATATGAAAAGTATATTACAAACCTTAAAGAGTTAAATAAATGTAGCTATCATTATCATTATTCTACATAATATAACTTACAATCATATTGACTGGGGTATTGAGAAATTGAGCTACTTGCCATTGGTCACACATGCCATGTATTTGTCAGAGGAGGAGTTGAGCCCAAGTTTTCCTGTTGATGTTGTTATTGTTACCAAACTCCTGGCCAAATTGCATTTTCTTAGGGAGCCGGAATATGGAAAAGGCAGCTTTTCCTGAAGGTCACATTTCACTTCTCCCTGGGAGCCAAGGGGACACACTTTCTCTTCAGCTTGAAATGAAGGCTGCTCTTAGATTGGTGAAATGAAAGGGATAACTTTGTGAGATGATCTGGAGGGTAGGATTTTTCCCTCTGGTTGTAACCACATGCTTCTGGCACATCAGAACAGTGTGATAGAAAAGAGTGATATAACCTTTCTTAGTATGGGAAGACCCACAACTTCTCTCTATCAAAGCTGCTGGGGAATGCAGCTGACAGAGTCTTATAGAAACGACTTGACACAAATTATTTTCTGACTTAGCACCTCGTGTTCAACCTGCCATGATGGGATCCTCTGGGCTGGCAGTAGAGAAAGTAAAAATGTACAACTTGGAGAAAATTCACTGCAATTCTTTGCTGCCATCAGTTGCAGTAAGTGAAAATAGTTCCTTTGCTAGTTGAAGAATGGGAACCAGTGCTGACACTTGCCAGTGTAGAGACTGTTCTGGAAGTAGCATAGGGGTGTGTTTTTTTTTTTTTGAGTATCATGATGAATTTGGTCTTATGATTCATGAAGACATATACTTTTGAAAGGAAAGAGAAAAACAAAGCAGGTGGAAGGATTTAAGAGAACAATGGGAAGGACATTAAAAAAACCCATAGTTTTTTTTAAGGACTCTATTTAGAAATATTCTGCATCCTTGGATCTCTACAACACTTATTTGTAACTTACTTATTTCATTTTCATATTCTATCTTGTATTGGAATTACTCATGTCCGTATCTTAAGGGGAGGGATTTTAGTTTATCTACCTACTATGGTAGGAAAAGCATCAGGCTTAGAACCAGGAGATCTGGGATCAAATGCCACCTCAGACACAAAAGCTTGTTGAACTTGACAGGTCACTTATCTACTGAGAGCCTCCGTTTCTTACTCAGTAAAATGGAGATAATATTACTTGTGCTGCCAACCTTACAGGATTGTTGGGAAGATAATATATCTTAAGGCGCTATGCAGATTTAATTTATTATTATTTCTATTCCTCATACAGTGCCATGCAAGTGATAGGTACCCGAGAGATGTTGAAGGAATGAATGGAGGCCATCGTAATTATCGACAGACCTAATGGCATTGGTGTTGCTTGCTTTATCTATTGACCAAAATTCTAATTCACAGATTATTCTTTGAAAAAAGGTTATGAAGCTAATGTGCCAGTTTGTGAAATACAATACCATGCATATGATTTTTGATAATTATATAATTATGATAATTATAATCACACATGATATGTATAATTGATAATTATAATCGCACATTTCTTTGCAAAGCCAGAGTAAATACTTATGAAAGGCTCTGTGTAAATGGACAGAGATCAAATCTGAATGTTCTAGTTGGTAGAGTCACATATAGAACAAATAAGCAAAGTTTTATCCCCATACATAATTATTCGCATTTCTACTTTCGCTCTAAATAGCTCTCCTGTCTACTCACAATTTTTTCCTTCTTTTTTGTGGACATACACCTGATTGACCAACTCCTTTTGGCTCTAGATCTTATCTATGCACTGGGGCATAAATTGTACTTGGTTCTGACCTGAAGCGACCTGTAGCAGCTAGTTCTGCTAGGCTCTGTGTTGTCTGGATAGCAGTGTAGACTGACTAAAGAAATCTGGACACAACTTATCAGTTCCATTTGAATTTACTTCTTCTTAAGTTCTACTCTGCTGTGTCAATACATAATGGAAGAAATCCAGGGTTCCTGAGACCATACGAGCAAAGTATAAGCTCTGGCAAATTTTATCACGTTCGAAAGGCTTTGAATGTGGTTCCAGTAGTAGATTTTGTCCCTTTTTTGAGGTCTTACTCAATTAAGCACGTAGAGGCTCATAACTAGTAGACTGGTCACTTGGTGATGAGTTCTTTGGCCATATGTGATAGGACCACTTGGTACCAGGGTTCTCCCTTCCCTCATGTAGCTTGAGTTAGACTAGTTTTCCTCTGAAAGCTGACAAAGCTTTTCCTCGAATTTGATTGGTTAAGGGAGCTAAGGCTCAAATTATACCTCCCTTGGCAGCTTTTTGGTAGCCTCTAGATCAGTGGTTCTCAACCTTCCTAATGCTGTGACCCTTTAATACAGTTCCTCATGTTGTGGTGACTCCCAACCATAAAATTATTTTCGTTGCTACTTCATAACTGTAATTTTGCTACTGTTACGAATCGTAATGTAAATATCTGATATACAGATTGTTACAATTTGTTACAAATTGAATATAACCCATAGGTTGAGAACTGGGGCTCTAGATGAAATGAAAAAATTTCTTGACCCCTTAATAGGATGAAAAGTCCACAGATGGAGGTGTGGTCCTTTGAATTTGACAGATATCACCAAATGGTGTGAATTGTCATACCCTGCCCTACTGACTGAAAGCATTCCATGTGGAGGCAGTGAGGGATACATCTACCTGAGCTGACTGCTATGCAATCTTTGTTGAATATAATTTAGACCATGTAGCTAAACATACCTCCCTTTGTTTGCTGTTGAATGCTATATGGGCGTCTCATTTCTTTCCAGCAATGAGCCTAAACTAATAGAATACAGGCCTGAGTCAAGCCCACCAGTTTCACCAGGGCAACAAGTAAAGCAGAGAAAAAAATGCAAAATGGACCTTTATCCTGAGTGACCCTGTTTTGCATCTTCAGTGATGGTGGTAGAGTGGCAAAAATGGAGGCAGAAAGTACTGGGACATATGGCTTTTAATCAATCAATAAACAACCACAAATGCTTATTAAGCATTTATTATAGACCAGGCACTGTGGAAGTGCTGAAGTTACAAAAAGAGGCAAAAGGCAATTCCTGCCCACAAGGAGCTTACATTCTAGTTGGGGAGACAACATGCAGACAAATACATATACATTCAGCTACATGCAGGATAAATAGGAAGTGGTTAACAGAGCGAAGGCACTAGAATTAAAAGGCACTGGGAAAGGCTTCTTATAGAAGGTAGGATTTTATTTGGGACTTAAAGGAAGCCAGGCAGATGAGTAGGTGGAGCTGGGGAGGGAGAGCATTGGAGGTATGGGTGACAACCAGAGAAAATGCCTGAAGCCTAGAGATACAGTGTCTTATGGATGGAAAATCCAGGAGGTCAGTTTTACTGAACAGGAGTATTGGTGTTGACCAAGGTATAAGAAGATTGGCATAGACTGTTGGTAGATATAATATTGGAGAAACAATCATATCAATTTAGACATTCTTTCTATAAATGAAACTAGATGATAAGAAGGTTCAGTTAAATGGAAGGATGAGTCACTGGCTCTCCAAAAAAGAGGAAAATAAAGAAGTTGGAGAAATTAGTTTTATCATGTGCCCAAAGGCAACAAAAACCATTTCATGGGACATTTGGTCATTTTATATTGCAGTACTCGTGAGCGTTTGGAAATTGACCACCATGAAAATAATTGTAACTTACGCACTGTTGCAGAAAATGAGGTAGAAGAAATCCTTGTTACTAACTTGAGAAGATACTCAAAATTTAAATCAGCATCTACTTTAAATCTTAGTAACTTTGATGCAAAGGTGAACACAGGTAAAGATAGTGAAAAACAAGTTGGAAAATATGTTTCAGAAATAAAAAATGATGAAGATCAAAGGCTTGCCAATTTCATAGAAGACTCATGTTTGTGTATCATGAATACTCTCTTCAGGAAAGGATTAGGGAGCTTCTGGACACAGTGAGTACCAAATAACAACATACAAAATGAAGCTAATTACATTTTTTTTTGGGGAGAGAAGTTCAACAAGATTTTAAATTTCATTGGTTTAGAGGATTCTGTTGAGGAAACTCTCATAATTAAGGGAGATAGGTACCTGTTGTCTAGGGCAGTGGTGTCTGACTCAAGTAGAATAGGATTCCTGCAGGCTACATTTGGACTTAGTTTTAGAATGTAATATTATCTACATAATATTGTCAAAAAAGGGAGACAGAAAAAAATATCAGCAGCCACAATCCGTATATACCTTTCCCATTCCTATAAAATTTTATGAGAATATTCTTATCCATACATTGAAGTCATCTTTGATAAAGGTATGAGAAAGGAATAGTCAGATTTTTGCATATGATTTTCTCTAGCAAATCAAATCCTTAGTCACCAAATTGTGCAGAGAATACAAATCACACTGTGTTTGCTGACTATAAAAATGCATTTGTTTCAGTAGAATTATATACCTCCTTAGTACCCCTTATCCAATAATATGTCAAATGCATATAAGATTCTTAAAAGATAAATTGAAAGAGAGAACTTTGTTTGACTATCATCTGATTGCCAATACCAAGGGAAGCATAAAGCAGGGAGATGCAACCTTGCTAAAGGTGTTTGACACCATCATGGAAGATGACTAGTGCAGGGACCATGTCAAACAGGGATTCTATGTATATTAGTGAGGTATATTGGTGAAGTCTTTCAGGTTCAACCCTTTGGGAATGACATTGTGCTGTTTGCATCAAACCCTGGAACATGGCAGAGTCAACAAAATAAGATCTATGATTATTTATGAAGGTTAGCAGAGGGAAAAACAAATTTAAAAAAATGCCTATTGTCTAGACAACGTATTTGGATGGACAACTCAAGTACGCATCTCTTGGACAGGCGCTGTGAGCGGGCAATGTAGCAGACCTTGAATGGAGCAGAAGGAGGAAATACTTTCTTTGGAGAATTGCAGTGTATGTTTAAAAATCCCAAACTTTTCTCTAAACAAGTGAGTCCATCTTATTTTCTTCCAGGAACTCTATATGACCAGGAGTCATAGAATATCACAACCTCTGACAAATCTAAACTGAAGATCACCCAGAGGTCAGTGGAGAGGTACATGATGAGTGGGGAGCAGGTCGCAATATGTCACTAATGAAGAAAGACCTTGTCCTAATCTCCTCCTCCAGTTTTCCACTACCCCACCCTATTTCTACTTCCCTTCTATACATTGTTTTCCTTGTTGTTTTGTTTTTCAGTTGTGTCTGACTCACCATGACTCCATTTGGGGTTTTCTTGGCAAAGATACTGGAGTGGTTTGCCATTTCCTTTTCTAGCTCATTTTACAGATGAGGAAACTGAGTCAAACAGGGTTAAATGACTTGCCCAGGGTCACACAGCTAGTAAGTGTCTGAGACCAGATTTGAAGACGAGTCTTCCTGATTCCAAGCTTAGTGTCCTATCTACTGCACCTAGTTGCCCTACTAGATTATAAAGTCCTTGAGGGCAGAAATTATCTTTTTGCTTCTTCATTTAGCACAGTGTCTAGAAGAAGGCTGAAGAATCTGCAGCCTTGAGGCCACACGTGACCTTGTAGGTTTGGCCTTTTGACTGAGTCCAAGTTTTACAGAACAAATCTTTTTATTAATGGAATTTGTTCTGTGAAGTTTGGATTCAGTCAAAGGACTGCACTTGAGGACTTAGATGTGACCTCAAGATCACAGTTTCCCCACCCCTGGTCTAGAACATAGTAAGTACTTAATAAATGTTCTCTCTGCCTTTGCCTCTATCACTATCTTTGTCTCTGTCTCTGTCTCTGTCTCTGTCTGTGTCTCTCTTTTCTAACTTGTCACCAGAGAGATGAATGACTAGAAAAGTAGGTGGAGTGGGTCACATAGCAGAGTGAGAAATAATTAATAAAGTAGTATGAGCCTCAAGTGATGAAAATTGTCTGTCTTTGTACTCCTCACCTTCCACAATTCTCTTTCTTATCTCTCACGCGCATGCAGAGTATTTTTTATTGGCCAAATATCCAGTCTATGAATTACACAGTCCCTGGGGATCTTTTCCACTCACCAGTTTAATTCCTTTGGGTCATTTCACTGCTTTTTTTTTTTTTTGGTACATACCCCAACATTTTAGAAGAGGCCATTAATCCCTTACCAATTAATTAGATGAATTATGAATAGCCCTTTTATAATATTGACAACAGTGGAATGATGGATAAAGTTAGGTATGGGTTTTGTTCAGAGATTCAAATTATCCATCGGATTTCTTCTTCTTTCCCTCCCTCTTCCTTTCCCTTACCACTTTCCCGGATAATTCTAGGCAGGGTGCATTTTATATATTTATGTAGCAGAAGCATATTTGTGCTTCTTTTTGGGGGGAACAATCACTACAAACACCAAAAAACTGAAAACAAAAACAACTCCATGTTAATACTGTTTAAGATTTGTGATGAACCAACTTAAATATCACCTAAAATATTTTTTGCTTTTACTTTTTTTAATCCTTGCTTATTCATCGTTTGAGTTAGAAGGCTATCTCTTGCTTGAGACAAAGAATAAAAAACCACAAAGAAGGTATCATCCAGGTTCATCTTGGAATGTGTTTCCATTTTTGTGTGGGAAAAACTGAAATTCATTGAAAATATGCTCTTAATGTTTGTAATGCTTGTGTATGAACAATGAAAAGGATCTCATTTTATCTGAAGGTATTACAGGCATTTCAAATGTTCTTCATTGACACTCAACAGAATCTGTAAAAACATCATTAGGTACATAAATATATATCCCTAGGAAATTTTGCACCTTTGAGACTTAACCACTTTCTCAGGTAGTCTTTGATATTTGAATTATATGCATGTCTAAATTAAATTACAAATCTCTAAAACAGGGTCTGTGTTTTCATTATTTTTATATTCTGCTATTCACACTGTTAGTACTCAATTAACTAATAATAATAATAAGAATGCAGCAATATTCAACCTCCATTTGGTTACATATTCTGTAATACAGTAATTGTAAAAGCATATTATTTCTTAGATTATTATGTGTTGTGCTGGAACTAGGCTAAAATGTGTCGTAATCATGGAATTAGAGATATAAGTGCAGGAAGGGGACCTCTTTGATCATCCAGTACAAACCCCTATATACACCTCTCAAATGTACCTCATTATGCATTCATTTTAAGCTTCATTGAATCCT
>JAQQSU010014438.1:0-11421 GCA_028627135.1 Pseudochirops cupreus | reverse complement strand
ATTTGGTTTTCAAAATCTTTCTTCAGTTTATCTCTAGCTTTTTGGCAATCTTCATGTTTCTTGGAAGCTTTTGGGGTGGGAGTTCTGACTGTATTGTCTTCCTCCTTTCCCTGCTTTGTTCCTTCTTTTCCCCGAAGAAGGAATCTAGGGTTTGGTTGCTGTTCTTACTTTGCTTCCTATGCTTATTCATGGTCGCCATTCAATGGTTTTTTTTTTTTCGTTCTGTGGAACTCTGCTTCCAGAGGGAACAGCTCTGTCCCAAATCGCTGGTGTTTTCCCAGCTGCCAGGGCCTTTAGGAGGCTGCTGGGTCACTCCCCAGCTCTGGCTCACTGAAAAAAAAACCTCAGGACCACCACCCAAGAGCACGATCCGGATCCAGGCCGCTCAACGGGAGAGTACTTGGCCTCTGACAGATCGCTTGGACCCCCTGCTGTCTGCAGGCCGGGAGCTCTGAAGTGGCAATGCAGAAGTGGGTGCAGAACCTCTGCTTTCCACTTCCTAGTCCTGAGGGCGGCTTGGCTGGACCCGCTTTTCTTCCCTGGTTTTTAGCCAACTTCCACTAACCTGAGTCCTTTTTCCTTATGGCTGGATAATTCTGGATCCTGCCACAGCTGTCGCAGATCCACTGTCCTGAAGCTCCAGTGGCTCCTCCAGCAGCCCCCGGGGCAAAAGCCGCCCGTCTCAGGCTGGGCTGGTTTCTGCTCTAAGAGTTGAAATGGTCGCTTTGAGCTGAGCTGCCTTCAGCAGGGAATATATCTGTGTGCGTTTTAGAGCCCTAGAATTTGTTTAGAGTCATATTTTTTGGGTATTTGATGTGGCTGTGTCAGAGCTGCAATTTCTTGCTGCTACGCTGCCATCTTGGCTCCGCCCCCTTATTTCATTCTTAAAAGGGAAATACAAGCAACCTTTGCTTTATGTAAATCTATACAGGGACATTCCGTATTAGTAATATGGTGAAAACAAACTGGATATTCATAACTTGGAGATTTAAACTTGGAAATCTTCAGGTAATCATAAATTTTTTTATTACTAAATCTAAATTTTTTAATTACAAGAAATGGGTTCCTCCTTCCTACTGCAGTTACTGAATGAGCTCCTTGTAACAGACAGGAAGCTGAACCTGGGAGGGTTCTAGACTCTGCTGCTTGCTTGTTTGTTTCCATGGGCCCTACAGATGGTAATCAGGTAAGAGCTGAGTGACTGCACAGGTTGGGTTTCCGTCAATCTTTCTTTTCAGTTTCTATTCCTATGGGGTTTAACAAAAACCTAATGCAAGTACCCAGTAGGGAGTTAGTCTTTTCTTTGAAAGTGTGAACCCACAGGATCTAACACATACTAAAACTTGCTTTTTCACAAGTAATTTGGATTTTATAGAAGCACTGAGGGATAGGGTCCTGAGGACATGAAGCCACAAAAACAGACAACATCCCCCAAATGGCCACACTACTTTTAGGTTTTCTATCCTAAAGATGTTAGGAACTGGAAACAAAGACCAGTCTGTATAAAACCATTCATAATAGTACAATTTACAATAGGAAAAAAAGTGGAAATAAACAATGTGTCCAATGATTGTGCAATGGCTTGTATATATTGTATAATATGTAATAAACTGCAGTACATTAATACAACCTTACTACACCACAGGGAATGGTGAATTTGAAGACATCAGAGAAGGTATAAGAGGTCATACATAGTACGGAGAGAAAGCAGAACCAATAGAATATATACACTAACTTTAACTTCACAAAAGGATGTGAAATAGCAGCAAAAGTCCTGCTTTTAACATGCTCTTCTTTCTTCTGAATTGGTCACAACCTCTCAAGCCCCCAGGCAATCACTGTAGGACTATGTGTTGTAGAACAACTGCAGTCATAGAGGAAGCTTTCTATATGGAGCTCCACACACTGATGTTATCAGAAGTCCAGACCAAAATAAAGACAAACAAACCAGAAAGATGCAATTGTACATACAAAATGTTCTCGACTACTTCTTGAGAAAACTGTTTTGCTTTACCGTCTATAGGATATTTGTGGTCTTAAAAATCATTTTGCTTATTACTGGTTTTGCTTGGGATTTATTTTAGTTGTTATTCTTGTTTAAGATTTTAATTTATATGGTTTTATTCATAATATTTTAAATTCATAACATAATTCATAAATGTGTGTAAACTATTGAAGGAAAATTTAAGTTTCTCAGTTAAAAAAGGAATTATCCAGGTGACTGGGGCCTGCTTCTATTCAGCTGGTTCCACCTATATTTGCAAGACCTGCCAGAGGGAATAATCGTTTCTAGACAACTTGGGACAGAACCTAATTTCTGATAATGGAGTTGGCACATCTAGATTAGTTCATGGAGATACTGCTGTGGGTAGAAAGGCTTGAGAGGCACTGCCTAAATTAATTCAAATTTTAATTCCTTTATGCCTAACTCCAAAAAATGATTTTCCTAGGACCTTGTTTTGAACAAGGTCACACATAGGCTGGGGATTATGCTATATCTGTAAAAGAAAATTTTAATTATGGAATGAAGAAAATATTCTTATAATAAAAATAAAAATACAGCATGTCAACTTTGCTCATATAAAATATTCAGATAATTCTAGCACAGCAGAAAATAAAACATATACATACTTTTGGTAAAATGCTGAAAAAGTAACATTGCTGTTAGGTTCGTTATCCCAATTCCATTTCAGTATGAAATTATGATCTACGATCTCAACGCTTACATTTTGAGGAGTTTTTAAATTCTTTTCACCTATGAAGGTAAGAAAAAGAGAAAAGATAATTATTTACATTGTCCAAAGAAAGAATAATCAAATTCTGCTAATATCCAATGCCTCCTCCCCTAAACAATAAAAAAAATATACATACACACATACATATACCCCCAGAATTCCTTTGGTTCCTAAAATACAGTCATATTTGAAAAGCAACAGATGTTAGAGTTCAGTCCAGGAAAGTGCCAGTAGAATCTCAATTAGTGAGCCTTTAAAAAAATCTTTTTTCAAATGTATTTTATCTGTCACTTTAATTTCCAAATATACCTCTCTCCTAGTCATTGAGTCATCACTTGTGTTAAAGATTTTAAAAAGAGAAAAAGGAACAGTTCAGTAAAGGAATATTACATCAACCTTCTAGCATTATGTGCAACACTGAAGACTGACAGTCCTCACTCTGCAAAGAGAGAAGGGAAATTCATTTTATTAATTCTCCTCTGATGCAAGCTTGTACATTGTAAATACACAGCATTCAGCTGGGGCACCTTCTTTCATCTGTCTGTATGGGTGGCTCGCCTTGAGCTGTCTTAGCTGACATGCAGTTTTTATCACAGTGAAGGTGTATCAGCAGTCTGGTGTCAGCTGTCTGGAGCAATCACAATGTTGGGCCTTAAGAAACTTTAAATATTGTGTTTTGTCTGGTAAAGGCTGGAAAATTATAGTAAGTGATCCTTAATTGTCACAATTTCAAAAATAAGTCAGCTAACACAGCAGCCAAGTTTTGGTTTTGTATTCCCTATATATTTCTATGCGTAGGTTTCCCCTGAAAGAATGGAATCTCCTTGAGGGATTTGTCCCGTTTTTGTTTCTGTAACCCAGTAAAGTATTTGTCATATAGGTGCTTAATGAACATTGATTGATCTCGTAGCTAATTACACAGGGGACTCTCAGGGAATGTTGACTATCGCTCACCATATTTGAACAAATTTATCTCATTTACAAACCAAGTTAGGAGATCATTTTTAAGATAACAAAAAACCTTTCTGAAATGAGACACAACAAAACTATATGCTGTACTTTAGTGGCTTTCCCAAGAAGTTCTGAGTGCCTTCAGGCACTTAATTACAATCAGACCATAACCTCCTGTCATTCTATCTTTCCCAAGGACTTAGCCCTAATTCTTCATAGGTTTATAGGTTCTTAACCAGGAAATCCAATCTCTGCATCCCTCAGTACTGTTCCAGGGTATCACCCCTGCCCTCCCTTCACTTTCTTCCCTTTACAATTCAGATACTACAGTTAACAAGTTCAACTCCAAACTGCCCTTTGACCTCAACTTTCTCATCCTTCACTCCTTGCCAAACCCTACCATCTCTCTGCTTACAGTGTGCTACTGAATGTAACTAAAGGAAAATCACCAAACTGAGCTGAGTAGGTCCACTACAAATGTTATTTAATCTCAACTGAGCCCTCACCTCAGCCAGACAATCCTTCCATTTCTCCTTAGATATTTTCCCATCCTATTATCTACAACAGCTATTCCAAATCTCTTTTCAAGCCTCCCCCCACACTATTTGCATATCCCTTTTCTTTCAGCAAAGGACACCTCATACTTCACTGAGACAATAAACACCATTCCCTGTGAACTTTCCTTCTTTTTCTTTTTGCTTTTTGGAGGGGGCAATCGGGGTTAAGTGACTTGACCAATGTCACACAGCTAGTTTTATGGTAAGTGTGTGAGGCTGGATTTGAACTCAGGTCCTCCTGATTCCAGGGCTGGTGCTCTATTTACTGTGCCACCTAGCTGCCCCTTTCCGTCTTTATATCTCAAAAAACTCCTCAACATCATTCTCCATTCTCTCTTCCTTTAGTCCTGTCTCTGATGAAGAGATGGCTTCTTCACCAATGCCAACTTTTCTATGAGCACATTTGATCCCATCTCTTCTAGTGTTCCTCTGCCCCTAAAATATTGCCTCTCCCTCAATCTTATCTTCAATCTCTCCATATCTATAGGCTTTACATCCTGCCAACAAACAAGCTCAAGTCTCTTTCATCTTAAACAAAAGAAACAAACTCCAAACCCTTCACTAGACCCTTTCATCACTTCCAGCTAACACCCTTTCTTTCTCTTCCGTTTTCTGGCCAAAATCTTAGAAAAAGCTCTCTATATCTGTGGCCTCTACTTCTAACTACATCACTTCCCTGTTCTAAAAACCACAGTGGCTATTACCTCTACAAAGTTCTGAGCTTGGCCCTTTAAGGGCCACCATACAATTATTTCATTTTAATTGCTTTCTTTTATATCATATTATTTTCTCTATGTTCTAGCCAATTTGGACCATTCTCCAAATCTGACATTCCACTTCCTGCCTTTATACATTTGTATCAGATGCAAGCTAAGTCCTGCTAAACTGGTTCACTCACTGTTCCTAGTACATGTACAACATTCTAGTTCCCATCTGTCTCTGGGTCTTTATACAGATTATGTCCTCCATATCTGAAATGCAATACTTTCACGACAACTCTGAAGAAGCTCTTGCTTCTTTTAAAGTTTAGCTCGAATATAGTAATTTTTATTATAGGAATCCCATTTTCATCCCACCCAATTATTGTGGTAAAATACCCAGAAATTACTTTGCAGATATTCTGAGTTTAATTTTCTACACACATGCTGATTTCCCCCAATAGAATATAAGTTCTCTGAGGGCAAGTTCTATTTAATTTTTTTCTTTGCATCTCTACTGCCTAAGTAGTACAATACCTGGAACACAGCTGGTGTTAACAATCATTTCACAAATGCTTGCAATATTAACCCTCAAATGCTTAAAGGCAGATTATCTAATTTACACCACTGACTGCTTAACTTGGAGCGGGGAGGATTGGAATTTGAACCCTCCTCAGACATTCCCCACTTGTGCAACTCTGGGCAAGTCACTTAACCTTTGTGCCTCACCTTTTTCATTGGCAAAAGGGAGATAATGCCAGCACCGACCTCACAGGGTTGTTGTGAAGAACAAATGAGTTACCATACGGATCTCACACTGATAACTCCCAAGTACTATATAAATGATATTATTATTTTTACTAAATTAGCATCTCTTCTGTGGATTCTCAAATCATACTTGACCTGTAACCCAACAAGAGGTACCAGGGAAGGCAGATCTAGGTAGAAGTTGGTATCATCTTTCACCTAGATCTGGCTCAGTCACCAGGAAAACTTCACTCTCTCTGGTCTGTTGTTTCTCTCTCCTAGGTGTATAGACAACAAATTTATAATAGTAATGGTGATGAATTCATCAATGATTCTTTCACGGTAGGGACATTAGCTTTTCTCTTTCGATCTATTGTTTAGTTTATGCCCGGTTTCATATTAGTAGACATTACTACCAATAAAAAAATTGTAACTTGTGTGTTCCAAGAGACATCAGAAATAAATGTTGTCCAGTCATTAGTGTTGTTAGAATGCCTTCTAATACAACTTAAAATGCTTTGAGCAAACACACAAAAACCCCTTGTTTACTGAAGTCCTTTTAACTTAAAAATAGGTTCATTTTTAAATCAATCATTTAATCTGGAATCTATGACTTTTAAAGTTTTAAAAATATTTGATGTTAAAGAATGACTGTCTCCAGCAGACCTAATTATTATAGATAGCAGGCTTCACGCTTCAAATAGAAACAGTCAATCATTTTTGACAACTTTGGCAAAAATAAATTGTATTTTTTTAGCTCCCAAATAAGAAGCAGGTTTAATAACTAAGGTCTAGTAAATGAATAACAATTAATTTGAAATTAATAATAATGTATAAGTGAACACACAAACTGCTACAGCCTTTAAGAACCCAGGGTTGCTTCCACAAAAATTCTACTCTAATGTTTTATTATGGCAAGAAAGTGACTCTCGAATTCTTAAAGATGATGCCAGCAGAGTACGAGTTCAGACAGGTGCAGAACTTTGGTAGATAAGCTGGAAGAACTTCAAAAGTGTAGTTTTGGCAACATATTGACCTAGCTTTCTGAGAATGAGGAAAAGTATGGAACGCATCATTAAGATCAGGTTGATTTCTTGATGATGAGTTCTTTGATCACATGAAATAAAAGAAAGTTACAAAATGGCTCAGTACTGCCTATGAAGCCTCATTCAGTTCCTCAACGAGGGTGATGGAGTTTCAGAATACAGGACTAAGACATATACAGTTCTTAGATATTCTTTTTTTTTTTTTGTCTTTTTGGAGGGGGGAAGGTAGGGCAATTGGGGTTAAATGACTTGCCCAAGGACACACAGCTAGTAAGTGTTAAATGGCTGAGACCACATTTGAACTCAGGTCCTCCTGACTCCAGGGCCGGTGCTCTATTCACTGAGTCACCTAGCTGCCCCTTAGATATTCTTTACATATTAAAAGTTAGTGCTCTAAATTTAATTTGTCCAATAACCAAGAAGTTTATTTACTACTGGAGGAACTGAATCACAAACAACATTAACACTACCTCTATAAGACTAGAATGCAAAGAAATTGCTGCCAAATGGAAAGAAGACCCATAAGTTCTTCTTAGAGAAACAAATAAAGGAGTGATTTCATTTTGTGGCCTATGTCAACAAGAAATATTTCATGAATCATTTGGCAATCTTGTCCTATGACGTTTGTGATGAACAAAAATGTGTGACTGCTATCATGGAGCAATTTATGAGCCAATATCCGTTTCACAGGATGGTCAAATGAAGAAATTTTGTGAAGAACCTGATGAGATTCTCACAATGAAATCAATATATACCTTTTATACTGAATTCACTTTAATAGTTACTTTACTGGGAAGGTGGACAGAGGGGAAGATGGTTAAAAAAAATGAAAGAAAATATGGTTTGGGTTAAGAAATGCATTTGGTTTCTAGACTACAAAGAGGCTTCATATCTAAGGGACAAGACAAGAACCAAAGAATTACCAGAAAAAAAAAAAAAGAATTTCCTATTGACAGTGACCACAATAAAGGCCAAAGTAGCCAAGAGTCTTTCACAGCCAGCAAAACCTGCATCTACGTAAAGAAAAGAAGGATAAAGGGAAGTCAACAAACATTAAGTACTTTCTATGTACCAAGCACTGTGCTAAGCAAAAAGACCATCCTTGCTCTCAAGGGGTTTACATTCTAATGGAATTGAAAAGGTGTGCGTTGGGGGTAGGGGGAGGTAAAGGGAAGAAAGTAGTGGAAGAGGGACGAAGGGAACAAGATTCTGAAACTTGGAAGCCAGTAATAGGGAAGATGAAGGCGTGAAACAAAGGCACCAGGAGTAATTCACTAATTAGAGGAGGAGGTGGACCTTAGAGAGGTATATTTCAGATTGAGAAGGATGCAAGGACAGCTGGATGTTCCAAGGTGAGGATACCCTAACAACTGAGGGAAGTTCCAACAACTCTTATTGATAAGAAGCTTATATTACAATAGGAGAGACAAGTACATATATAAAAAGTACAACATAAAGTTAAATACATTGTAGTTTGGAGGAAGGACACTATCATTTGGGGGAATCAGAAAAGATTTACACAGAATATGGTGCATGACCTGTGCCTTTAAAAAAAAAAAAGGGAGACAGAGAATTGGGTTCTGGGTCGCAACCCTAAGAAGATCGAGGATCAGACAATTTCTGTAACCCTCATGACCTCTGAAACCTTTCAATCAAAAAGAAGTTATGCACACGAGATAAAATAATTTCAGCTGTCTCCAACTGGCACTTGGTAAGGAAAGACTGGATCTCAGAGACATTAGAGCTGGGTATACAGATCTGGAAGTCCTCCTCATAAAGATGATAATTGAGCCCATGGAAGCTGAGGAGGTCACAAAGTAAGATAATATTGAGAGAAAAGAGAAGGCGGTCCAGGAGAGAGCCTTAAAGGACACTCAGGATTGGCAGGCAACTAGGAATGGAAACTGGTAAGGAACAGTGATGCAGATATAAGGAGATCCAAAAGAAAGCAGTCTCTCAAAAACCTAAAGCTATCAGGAAAGGGTGAAGGATGGTTAACGATGTCAAATGCTACAGAGAGGTCAAGAAGGATGAGAACTGAGAAAATGTGACATTTAAGAGATCGTTTGGTGAGACTTGCCTTGGGAAAGTCAAAAGAGGTAAGATTGCTCTGGCTAGGCAAATAGAATGGCAATGCTCTGTGACACAAGAGACCTGAGTCAGAGAACTGAGGAGCAAAGGGAACTGACAAGATGGCAGCAAGTATGGCATCAGTTATGTTTTTTTAAAGCAATGAAAAGATTTTTAAAATATGCTTCAATCTGTACTCTGAGTCCATGAGTTCTCTATCTGGAGGTAGACAGTATTTTTCAGAATGGAATTGTGAAATTTTTCATCTTTGAAATTGCTGTGGGTCATTGTATCAATCAGAGTTATTAAGTCTTTCACAGTTGATTATCTTTATTGTATAAGTTGTTACACTGTAAATATGTAAATGCAGTTACTAGGTCAACTGTTCACCTGGTTCTATTGACTTCACTTTGCATCAGTTCATATAAGACTCCCTGGGTTTTTCTGAAACCATTCCATTCATTATTTCTTACAGGATATTATTTCATCACATTCATATACCGTAACTTGTTCAGCCATTCCTCAACTGATAGGCACCTCTTCTTGTTTCCAATTCTTTGCTATCACAAAAAGAGTTGCTATAAATATTTTTGCAATATGGATCCTTTTCCTTTTTTTGATTTATTAGGTTTACAGACCTAGTAACAGTATTGCTAGGTCAAAAGGTATGCACAGTTTAAAAGCTCTTTGGGCATAGTTCCAAATTGCTTTCTAGAATGGTTGCACTAGTTTACAACTCTACTGTGTAGTAGTGTACCCATTTTCCCTCATCCCCTCCACAATCCGTCATTTTTCTTTTCTGTCATCTTAGTTAATCTCATGAGTGTGAGGTGGCATCTCAGAATTATTTTAATATGCATCTCCCTATTAGTAATTTAGAGCATTTTTTCTACACAACAATTGCTAGCTTGGATTTCTTTCTCCAAAAACTGCACGGCCATATCCTTCGACCATTTATCAACTGAGGAATGGCTTTTATTTTTGTAAATTTGACTTAGTTCTCTACATAGTTTAGAAATGAGACCTTTATCAGAGAAACTTGCTACAAAGATTTACCCCCAGTTGCCTGCTTCTCTTCTAATTTTAGCTGCATTGATTTTGTCTGTGCAAAACTTTTTAGTTTTACATAATTAGAATTATCCATTTTATCTCCTGTGAACCTCTCTATCTCTTGTTTGGTCCTGAACTCTTTGGTTCAGGGTTCTGTTGGTAATATAAAGAAAAGCAAATGATTGGTTTGGGTTTATTTTATACCTTGCAAATTTGTTGAAGTTGTTGTTTTGATTACTTTTTTAAGTTGATATAGCTAGAATTCTCTAATATTATCTGCCAAAAACTAATAGCTTTGGTTTTCAGTGTCTATGCTTATTCTTTTGATTTCTTTTGCTTGTCTTATTGCTATAGCTACCACTCCTAATACAACAATGAATAGTATGTTGATAACAGATATCCTTGCTTCAACTCTAATCTTACAAGAAAGGCTTCTAAGTTTATCTCCATTACAGATAATATTTACTCTTAGTTTGAGATGTTACTAAACTACTAACTCTATTTACTTCTATGCTTTCTAGTGTTTTTTTTTAAGGAGTGGTATTGTATTTCATCAAAATATTTTTCTATATCTGCTGAAATAATCATGTGATTTTTATTGTTTTTGTTATTGATATTACAGTATTCCTAATATTGAACCAGCCCAAGATTCCTTGTATATCCTCGTATGCCATCTAGCCTGGTTATACTTTATGATCTTTGTGATACATTATTGTTAACTCCTCGCTAGTATTTTATTAAAAACTTCTCCATCAAAATTCATCAGCAAAATTGGTCGTTTTCTTTCTCTGTTTTGGCTCTCCCTGGTTTAGGTATCAAGACCATATTTATTTTATAAAAGGAATTTGGTAAGAATCCTTCTTTACCTATTTTCCCCAACCAGTTTACATAGTATTGGAATTCTTTAAATATTTGGTAAAATTCAATTGTAACTTCATCTAGTCCTAGGTTCCTCTGCCTCCACCCTTAAGGAGCTCACTGATGTCTTGTTCAATTTCTTTGACTAAGACAGGCTTCCTTAAATATTCTATTTCTTGTTCTGTTGAGCTGGGCAGTTTATATTTTTGTAAGTAATTATCCATTAACAGTTTTATTGGAATACAGTTGGACCAAATAGGTTTTAACAACTGCTTTTATTTCATCTTCATTAGTTATGAGTTCACCCTTTTCATTTCTGATACTGGTAATTTGCTTTTTTTTTTTCTTTTTTCTTTCATTCTTTAAATTAAATTAAGGATTATGATCTGGCCTCAGACACTTAACACAAAACTAGCCATGTGGTATTAATTTACATTGTAAATATATAGTTATCTACTGATTAATTTAAAGATATATATAGCACCATGCAACCTTCGGCAAGTCACTTAAAAAGAAAAGCATCCAAAACCATATATAGCTATCTTTTTTTTTTTGCAGGATGTACTTATTTATTTTTTGAAATTATTTTTTTTATTTTATTTTAGTTTACATCATTCATTTCCACGAGATTTTGAGTCACAAATTTTCTCCCCATCTTTCCCCTACCCAATGCCCCAAAACAGCCATCCCAGTGTATCCCCCCGCCCCC
>JAQQSU010014437.1:0-11421 GCA_028627135.1 Pseudochirops cupreus | reverse complement strand
CCTTTCCTTTCCTTTCCCTTTCCTTTCCTTTCCTTTCCTTTCCTTTCCTGTTAATTCCTGTAGCAATGCCAAGGTAAACAGTGCAAGCATATTATGAATAATAATATCCACCTTTGCTATTGTACTTTAAGGTCTGGAAAAGATTTTCCTCACAGAACGAAACAAAAGCAACCCACAACTTTTGGAGATAGGTAGTACAAAGTATCATCTCCAGTTTACAGATGAGATAACTGAGGCTTCAGTGTAAGAGGCTTGCCTGGGGTTGCACAGTTAATGAGAGATCAAGCTAAGAAGCTCTTCCTCTTCTGTAGACAGTTAGCTCTGTTACTTCAATATAACAGGCCAGCCTCCCAAAACACCAGCCTAAAGGTTCTGACTCTGCTTTTGTCTGTTGTCTACAAGCAGTTTCAGAGTGGGGGAATGACTTGTGTCATTAGGGCTATTGGCAACAGCTGCTGCCTTCCTGGTTACACAGGTTTATAGAACCTAGCTGGTTGGGACCAGAGTGGGGCCATTTACAGAAATCCAATAGTATAGTTCGTTCAGCTCTCCTTCTTGGAAATGGACTGCATTCATTGGTTTATCTTTATGTTACTACTTGAAGTCATTCCTGGAAGCGTTCTGTCTGCATGCATGTAGACAAAGCCTGATGTGAAGGAGCAGCAGAAAGAAGGTTAATCTATAATTGCATTTAAGTCTCCAATCTTTTCTTTTGACAAATCTTTTAACCCTTGTTTTCAATCAATTTCAAAAGATAACTTTGAACCATCTTTCCTGTCTGACATTACCCCATTCCCATGCCCATGCGCACATATGCATTCACTATAATTTACAATAGTGAATATATTTGAAATAATCTTTTTCTTCAGCTCCATCTCTTAACTTCAGATGTGATTCCTCTTTAAGAAAGCCCAGAAACAAACAGCTTCCCTCCTTCTTACTGCTTCTTCTCTGTTCCATATTTTTAGCCTCAAGTCAGAAAGCAACATGTCCTACCTTCCTGTGCTGTTTATTCCAAGCTAATGGCATTTCCTCTGCACTGTTTGGAAAGGGGCCAGCCAGGAGGACCCCATGCTGCTATAGGCAGCCTCTCTGCTGTGGCTTCACTGAAACAAACAGGGAAAATAAATTGAAATGAGGCAGGCCAAGAGTGAGTCTAATGAGGGAGGGAAAAGATTTTCTTATTTGCCTCTGCAACAGAACCATGGCTGAACAGGATGGAGGTTTCCTTGAGAAGTAAGAAACTGCAAATACCATCATCGACAATAATAGACACACAAAGGAGAACAAACTTGACATATCTGTATACCTTCTTGATGCCACAGAATGATCCCCTAGGAATGGCTCTGCAGTCTGTCAGCTCTGAAAGTGTGGTGTTTTTAGTGACCAATGGGGCGTGTTTCCAGTTTCCTTCATATCCTGTGTCTTTCCCCTTGAAGACGAGAAGGAAGATGGGGTAACAGTTTTGAATAATTAAAAACACTCTCTAAAAGAGCCGCAGTGACCAGCAGACTTGGAATGTATAAACATTCACAATCATCTAGTCCAAGCCCTTTATGTGACAGATGAGAAAACAATGAGATAGATGAGAAAACTCATTCTTTTCATCCCTAGCCCTACCTCTCTTCCCAGTTTCCCTTCTGTCAAGGGCATCACCATCCTTCTAGTGACCTAGCCTTGAAATCGTCCTTGATTCCTCATTTCTTCTCTCTCCTTCCCTGTATCATCTCATCAGTTGATGTCTTGTGAACTCTACCACAAACCCATATCTTACTTCTTCCCCCTTCTGTTCTCTCAAATGGCTACAACTCCATTTCAGAGCACCATCATCTCTTCCTCAATTGTTGTTATAGCCTCCTATTTGGTTGCCCAGCATCCTGTCTCTCCCCTCCCTTAGAGACTTGAAAGGGTCATCAGAGTTCTGGAATTGGATACTTGTTAGATAATTATATGTTTTTAGGCCATGCTGATTTTTCCCAGGGTCCTTTTACAGATTATAACCTTTTACTTTGAAGCTGATTTGTGAGGACCAAATAAGATAATATATGTAAAGTACTTCATATACCTTAAAGGACTTATAAATATGAGATGTTATTATTATTATTATTGTGTAAATTTTTTTTACAATGAAATGGACTTGGTGAGACACTCTCTTGGTAAAATAATTCATTAGTGCCTACTGTTACATTTGAAAATTAAGATAAACTGAGAGATAATGGTCTGAACATCATCAATTTATTACTGAGGCTAGCATAGCAGTAACCAATAAATTGTGTCTATGGCCTCTCAATAACCAAAGATCTTGAGGTAGGGCTCACCAGTTTTCATAAAGTTTTGAGAAGTACAGAGTAGGGTAGGTAGGAAAGAGAATGTTATCAGTTACAGGGTAGACAACATCATGGGCATGAGGACAATATGATTGGTTACATCCAGGAAAGTGGGCTAGCACCCACATGGGGCTAGTAACCACCCTTTTCCAATAATTAATGAATGTTAATTAGATCCTTTTTCATCTTCTAATCTTTGCTAGGGGATCAAAACTATCAGATTTGCTATCTCCAAGAGAGAAAAATTCCCCTAATTGCATAAGGACAGCTAGCAAATCTTTTAGGGATGGTACTATTACCTTGTAACTTAAAAATAATTCTATGTCCTGAGTTCAACTCAAGAGCATAGGAAGGTGGCTTCAGGCAGATGCAGAATTATAATTAATTATAAGACTATATGATTAATACAACAGATTATCAGTTACAATGTAGAATCAATATAGTAGAAACTCAAGGTAGTATTAATTTTGATCTTTTCACCATCCTCAAAATAGAATTTAAATTCTTTAGCCTTACAGCTATAGCTTTCTCCAGTCTGTCTATGTTACCAAAAGGATGATGGATGTCTATGGACCTATTTATGACATGCAGATATGACAATTTATGACAAGTACCTCCTTCTGTAAGTCTGTCAATACAGCTTCAAAAGATACTGAAGATGGGAAAGGCAATCTGGCCCAGAATTGAAAAGGAAGAATAAAGAAGATTGGATAGCATATGGAAATTAATGCAGCAATTTGAGTAATATCTAGGTACTCTGAGACACAAATTTTTATCTTTTTTTTTTTATACTAGTATTCTTTCAGTGATGGCCAATGTCTCAGAATCATGTACCGTCTAAATCTCTGAAGAAGTATAACCATGGTTGGTCCAAAGGGCAATGGAGAAATAAATGGTCACTATAAATGGGCTTCAGTACTTTACCAATATGGCTTATGCACAACAGGCTGTATGAACATATAATACAAGAAACTGTAGAATTGTAAAAACAGGTAGTTTTATCATGAAAAAAGAGCAATGGATACATGGACAGTCTGCTTCACTGCTTTCACATAATTTGGGGGGGGGTAATATAAATGTTTCATTTATTCTTCTTCTATCTTATTCCCAACGATTCCCACTTCTCACCCTCAAGCATAATTCTTTGCGAAGTACAAAAAGCAAAATAAATGAACACATTGATTATGTCTTGGAATATATGATGGATGCTTGCATCTGTAGTACACCATATCTCTTCTGAGAGATTAGAGGCACAGTTAGCCATCAATTTTCTGAAGTCATAATTGGTCACTGAATTGATGGAAGTTCTGGTGTCTTTCATTATTGTTTTCTTTTATATTATTACGGTCATTGTGGACGTTGCTTTCCTTATTATGCTTACTTTTCTTTGCATCGTTCTATACAAATTTTCCCAATGTTGTTGAATTCTTCATATTCATAATTTTTATGGCACAATAATATTTCATTGTATTCACAACATGAATCTTTATATTTTAAGTGTATATCTTACAAACAACAAATTGTTGAGTCTTGTTTTTATGATCCATTCCATTACCTTCCTCCATTTTATGTGTGAATTTATCCCATTCATATTCATTGTTATGATTGCTACCCATACCTACTCAAAAGTAAGAAAATAAACAAAGAAGGGAAAATAAAATGAATTCAGGACCAGCTGTTTGAAGTTGGAATTGTCTGTTTCTAATCAATTTCCCTCCTCAACCTTCCCTAGCCCAGAGAGAGAGAAATCACTAGGTTTTGCAAGTTTTCCCTCTCCTTACTTTTTGTAATCATCCTTCTCTAAATGAAATTTGTTTTGTTCGTGATTATTCACTATCTAATTCAACCCCCATCATAAATCCAAGCTCTTCCCCAAACCTTTCCCAGATCAGTTCCCTATTGATTTTATTGCATTTCTGAACTATAGTCTTTGGTCCTTCCTTTCCAACCTTCCCTTCCCCAGCTCAAATTAAAACAAGATCCATAAGATTCTCCACTTCCCCAACCAACAGCTTCATCCTTGTTTGTTATTCTCTTATGATTCTCAAACTATATAAATGAGTAGGTTCCCCCTCCCCTTCCTTCTCCTTTCTATCCCAAGAGTATTCTCCTCCTCCTCCTATTCCTTTTCCTTCTCCTCCCTTTCTTCCTCCTCCTTCTCCTCTTCTTCCTCCTTCCCTTTCCTTTCACTAAAGTCTTATTTTCTACAAGAGGTCTCTCCTAAACCTTCTTGATTCTAATGCCTTTCTTCTGTTACCTCTAGTTTCTCCTATATATAACTTGTTCCTGTTATTTGCATGTTGTCTCCCCCATTAGATCATAACTTACCTTTTCTTTAAATTCCCAGGGCTTAGCATAGTGCCTGCTACATAGTAGGTTCTTAATAAATGTCTATTGATTGACTGACTCCCTCTTTTCCTCTTTCCCTCCCCTTTTCTTTTCTGTCATCATTTTGACATTGATCCTTAGTAATATTGCTGTCTGATATGTATGTGTGTGTGTGTATATATATGTCTATATATATATATGAAACACATGCACGTATATACCCCCACGAAATATAATTACCACAAATGCCCTGGGTAGATCAATTATAACAGATTTATGGTAGATCATAGGCAAGAATTACATGTGATGAGAAG
Source organism: Pseudochirops cupreus (assembly GCA_028627135.1). Taxonomy (NCBI): domain Eukaryota; kingdom Metazoa; phylum Chordata; class Mammalia; order Diprotodontia; family Pseudocheiridae; genus Pseudochirops; species Pseudochirops cupreus. The sequence goes on along the minus strand of JAQQSU010014437.1, from coordinate 6,452 downwards.
TCACAGATGAGTTGTGATTTGCACTAATAGATGGTGTGCCCACAATTGATGAGATCATTGATGTATTAAAAGTATCTAAAGTAAGCCCACTATGAGGGAGTTCTCTTTTGGAGGCCCCAGGGATTTGTTTTTGACTGTGTTCTGTTCAACATCTTTATCAGTGACATAATGCAGAGAGGACATTTTTATCAGATTTGTAGATGAAAAGAAGCCGGAAGGGATAGTTAATACTTTGAATGACAGAGTCAGGATGGAGAAGGGGTCTGAACAGTCTGGAATAATGAGCTGAAGCTGACAAGATGAATTATAAGCATACTTGTAAAGCTCTGTACTTGGATGCAACCAATTAACTGCACATTTAGGGAGAGGGAGAGGCTTTTTAGAAGTAATTTTATATGAAGAAGATCTAAGAGTCATAGGGGATTACAAGCCCAGTTTGAGTGATCAGTGTGTTGTGGCAGCTAAAATAACAAATGTGCTCTTACTTTCAATGGATGAAGGCTTCAAGGGTCTATTATCTCACTGAGAGGTCACATAAGGAGTCATAGAATCTTAAGATTAGGTGGACCTCGGAGACCACCTAGTATTTAGTAGAATATACATTTCTTGAGGACAGGGACAGTTTTTCATCTGAGTTTGTCTGATCCCTTCTCTACTTGACTATTATTTTCTTGCTGAGGCTAAATCATCCCGTTCTTTTACATGACTCTCCTAAGGCGTGGTCCTGCAGCCTTTTACCATTCTGGTTACTGTCTTCTGAATGTTCTCTGTCTTGTTAATGTCATTTATAAAACATGGTGTTTTAAGTAAATGCAATATTTTAGAAGCAGTCTGATCAGAGCAGAGTACATTTGGGACTATTAACTTCCTAGTCCTGGATAATATTTCTTTCGTAATATAGCCTAGGTTGCATTAGTTTGTTTGACTTCCATATCGCACCATTGATTCATCCTGAATTTGTGATCTGTTAACTCTACCAGATCTTTTGCAGGAAAATTGCTCCATAGCCATACTCCCTCCATCTTTTACTTCATCCCTATTGCATTTTATCTTAATCAATTTAGCCCAATGAGATACTCTAGCCTGCCAAGATCTTTTTGAGATCCTGACAATGTCCTCCAATATCCTAGCTATAACTCCCACTTTGCAAATATTCGCATGGAAACTCCATCCACTGATACAGATTTCAAAACTTTTATACCTAGCACCTTGTCTTTGAGAGTTTCCTCTGTAGAAAAAATTTATCCGCCTCTTTCCCTCAAGGTGATAAGCCTTAGATGGGCAGACCATCTATTAGTACAAATCACAGCTTAAGCCAAATACAGTTATTCTTTCACCAAGTCATGCTTTTTTAACTTGGTTCAACCTGTTGGAAGTTATTTTCTGTTGGCACAATTTTTAAAAATGCAAGGTCACTCCTAGATAAATGAGGTACTAGGGTAGAACTGTTTAGGAGGAATTTAATAGAGGGACATGAGGAACAGTCTCTGGGATTTAACTTACCAAGAGATCTTTGATTATAAAATTAGGATCATTGACTTAGAGTTGGAAAGGACATTGGAGATAATCTAATTTAAAGTCATTTTATGAATGAAGAAAGTGAGGCCCAGAAAGTTTCTGATATGCCCAGAATGCACAGGTATGTGGTAGTGGAAATCTAGGTTTTCTGATATCTCTAGTGCACTTTTTTGAGCACCATTGGACCCTACTTCTTAAGCTCTGTGTCCAAACCTTTATTACTGTTGGCTCTGGGAAGTAAGATAAAGATAGGAAGCTACTCTCTAAAGACCCACTCACCTTAATAAGATGTTTCATTGTCTTAATACATTTTCTTAGAAATTTCAGATCCCTCAATTCCAAATCTAGTCCTCTAGCCACGATGCCATACCAGTCTCGCTTTATTTTAAAATCAATAAAGTATAGGTAATTTATAATTTAGAGGCAGCTAGATGGCACAGTGGATAGAGCACTGGGTCCAGAGTCAGGGAGAACTGAATTCAAGTCCAGCCTGTGTGACTCTTGGCAAGTCACTTAACCTCTGTTTGTTTCCTTATCTCTAAAATGGGGATAGTCATAGCACCTACCTCCTGGGGTTGTTGTGAAGGTCAAATGAGATAATAAACATAAAGCATTTGGCAGAGAGCTGGGCGTATATTAAACCCCATATAAATATTAGCTCTTACTGTTATTAATTTTATTACTTATGTCAAGTTTCTCAAGAACGTAAGCTGGATCTCTTTTCCTTAAATCCAAGAGGACCGTCCTCCAACTTCTAATAAAATGTCCTTACCATTTTACCATGCCACCTTTGGACTATTTTCCACTTTTAGCAGGGCCTGTTTATGACAAGGGAGGTGACAACCAGGACTGAACATATGACCTAGAGATGACACAACCTTCTCTGCCACCCTTCCCTTTTTCCCCCAACTGAGCATGCACACATGTATGCACACTCATGTACATGTACACTATAATATATGTACAATATAAATATACACATGTGTGTGCATATTGTGAACCTAGGAGAAAGGATGAGATTGTCTCCAGAAGCCTCAGTAATTTCTGGTGTGGCACAGAGCTGGAAAGAAAGTGGCAAAGAACCATCTTGACACGTACGCTACATATGTGTGTATAGACATACACATGTCTATATATGTGTATAGGGGGAAGCTGGTTGACTCAGTGGATAAAGCACTGGACCTGGTGTCAGGAAGACCAGAGTTCAAATATGACCTCAGACACTCTGCAGCTGTGTGACCCTGGGCAAGTCACTTAATCCCTGCCTAAAACTGGAGAAGGAAATGGCAAAGAAAGAAAACCTCATGGGCTGTTGTTTCAATGGGGTCATGGAGAATAGGACATGACTGAACAAGAAGCAGCAACATATACACATATAGACATTTGTGTGCTTATATGCAAAAATGTATATGTGCACATGCACATATAAACACATACATATAAATTGTGCATATACTGTGCAATATACCATGCGCACATTGTATGTGCACATAACATGTATGTTCCTTTATATTCTTCTTTCTGTCCCCACTCCACATGAGAGAGCAACGAGGCTTCTGGTAACAGTGTTCTTTCTACTATGTATATATGTGCATATGTGTAACATATACATCTGTGTATATAAACATATTTATATGGATGTATATACACATACATATATGTGTGTGGATACATACATGTATATGTATACATATATGTATGTACATATATATGTATACATATGTATATATGTATATGTGTATGTTGGACATACACGCACATATATACATATATATACATATATATACATACATACATATATATATATATATACACACATGTGAGCAGTCAAGAGCTGCAGAGAATCTTCCTCCTACTACTATGTGATTTAGAAGCAGAGCAAAATCATCTTCGTAATCTCCTTATAACAACATTGCCTGAAATGCCTTAACTTTCCTGAGATCGAATTAGAATGGAGCAGAGAGCTTATAGTTCCCATAGTATATACCCATAAGTAAGATGGCAGAAAGCTGTTGCTCCTGTGTCCCCTAGTGGTATCATTTTACTGTTTGGATGATATGGAGATATTGTGGGACTTTCCCAACCTTCTTTGCTGGGGGCTGATTTCTCCTCTGAAGCTGACTCCACACATCGAAGTGCTGGATATGTTTTACCCTAGGGGAAAACATGCAGTGGGAAAGAGTGTTTTCTGGGTAAGAGCTATGAAATGAACTCAGTGAGAGTCAAGAATGTTGCTCAGAGGCCTAATTCACTTGCTTCTTCTGTGCCCCCCTCCCTCTCATTTCTAATGGATTCTGGCCCTGAAATATGCTCCTCCAGAAGGCTTAGAAATCTGTAATACTACTGATACAACTGTTTCCTGTATCTTCAGTAGTTTTTCTTCAATTAATTGATGGTATAAATGAAAAAAAGTAAATAAAAACCCTGGAAATTTTTGATCATTCAGTTAGAGGCAAATTACAACCATTTGGGTTCTCTCATTGAGATCTCTGGGAAGTGAAGAATTTGCCATTTTATTTTATTCATGTGGATTGGGAAATAAATTGAATGAGATGTCCTGGAATTTGTTAGCTAGTCACTGCTAAGGTGATGGGGTGGGGAAGATTGATACCCTCTATTTCTGTTCTGGTCATAGGACACAACCCCCAGTAAATTCTCCAAATGTCCTTTCCTTGAAAAGTGGTCAAGAGAAATCCTTTTGGGTTCCCAGTAGTAATATACCTGTGTAACACCAATGTGATACCCATAGCAGCTGCTATGAATATGCATGTGTTCTTTCCAGGGTAAATTCACAAAATATAATAAACTCTCTTCCTCAAAGGCAAAACCAAAATATTTATTGGGAACATCATTAGGATACCAAGAGGTAAGATTTAACAAGGTACTTATCACTAATCCAGGAAGCACTGACATCTTAAACCTTCTCTCTGTTAGGCTTCCCCACAAACAAGTTCCCTTAGGCAAAATTCCTCCCTCTGCCCACACACAGCTTGCTTCTCTCTCTCTTTTCTGCTTCGTTCTCTGCTCTCTGTCCTCTGCTCTCTCTTTCTCTCTCTCTCTCTCTCTCTCTCTCTCTCTCTCTCTCTCTCTCTCTCTCTCTCCTTCTTGGGTAAGCTTCTCCTACACTGAGCTCCATGTGGCTCAAGCTCCTTGGTGATCACAGGCTTCATGTGTTATGCCAATTAATGGACAGGGAAGTTCCCCCTATTTCATTAACATTACAACCTTCCAATTTGTTTGAGCTGTCATAGTGAAACTTTCCTACTAAACAATGAGATTGAGAAAGCTTTTGCTGTCTAAAGCACCATTATCTTTGTTTTTCTATTTTTTTCAAATTAAATTTAATTTTTTGTCACATTTTAAGTTTCAAACTATCTCCCTTTCTCCCTTCCCACACTAGAGAAGGCTGTGTGTGTGTGTGTGTGTGTGTGTGTGTGTGTGTGTGTGTGTGTGTGTGTGAGAAATAGTAGTCTTCTCTGGTGTGGGGTGAGGAGAGAAGGAGGAAGGGAGACAGACAGTTCAGAACACACACAAACATACACCAAACTATTCTATGCATACTTCTGCTTGAGAGTTCTTTCTCTGGATGTGGATAGCATCTTCCTTGAGAGGGGCTTTGTAGCTGATTTGAGTATTTATAATATTCAGAATAACTTAGTTCATAGTTCTTCTAACAATATTGCTGTTTCTGTATACAATGTTCTCTTGGCTCTGCTCATGTCACTTTTCATTATTTTGTGCAAGTATTTCCATGTTTTTCTACAATCAATATTATTAGTTTTATGACCCTGGGCAAGTCATGCAACCCTGTTTGCCTCAATTTCCTCATCTGCAAAATGAGCTGAAGAAGGAAATGTCAAATCACTCTAGGAACCTTGCCAAGAAAATCCCAAATCGGGTCATGAAGAGTAGGACATGACTGAAATGACCAAACAACAGAAAAATGTTCCTTCCAGGTCTTACGTTCTGTGATAAATTCCCAAATGAAAAATGATAGACATTTCCCTTCTTCCTACGTTTTGTTACAATTCCTAGTCTTCATCCCTGGGAAACAGGGTACCAGAGAAGGCTCCGCAGAGGAGATTTTTACCTGAAATAAGCCTTGAAGGAAGATCAGATATCTTTAGACTCTGGCATTCTATACTTCAAGGCAGGAGTAATCTAGACCTAACTGTAACTCCCAAGAGCTGATTGATAAACTTTCAGTGTTAGCATTTACACCTCGGAAATCAGCAAATGTTACAAATCAGAACTTAATCTATTTTTTTGTGGTTGATCATCCACCTGACTCAAGAAATAATAACTAACATTTGTACAATGCTTACTATGTGTCATGGTCTTGCTAAATCTCATTTATCTCCATTTGATCCTCACAACAACCCTGGGCTATTATCATCCTCATTTTACAGATGAGTAAACTGAGGCAGAAGTTAAGTGACTTGCCGAGGGTAACACAGCTAGCAAGTGACTAACACAAGATTTGAACTGCCTGACCTGAGACCCTATCTACTTTGCCATCTTGCTGCTCTAACAGAGAAAATGCCAATAATTCAGATTAAACTTAGAAGTGTGTCACAAACAGTATTTTCTCCTGGAAAGTCAGTTGTTAAACATTTGCTAGCCTGCCTTAGTATCTGAAGCCCTTCCAACTCTAACATCTCATGCTCTGTGTGCTCACTTTCCTTCCATGTTCTAAGGTCTTTTCCAGTTCTGATGTTCTAAAGAGCAAACTGTCAGTTCCAAGCATTTTGGCCTTTATTCCAAGAAAATCTCTCCTTTTTTCTTCCAGAAGCTGGCACAAGCAAGCTCCAGACCTTTCTGCTGATTCTGGCAAAGCTGTGCATTTACAGAGACTATGATGCTGGATACTCTTATATATATATATATATATATATATACATATATATATATATATATATATATACATACATATA
>JAQQSU010014436.1:0-11421 GCA_028627135.1 Pseudochirops cupreus | reverse complement strand
ACTGTTTTTTTGCCTTTCTTTATATCCCTTACACTTAGTACAAAGCCTGACACATTAGTAAATGCTTGTTGGCTTGTCTTGACTAAATCTCTGATGATCCTGACTTATTACTATGGAGCAAGTCTGGGGTAGAAGTAGGACATGACCCAGTTGTCTAGGCAGAAGTGTCCAACAGGAGGCACGCCACTGTAAAACTCCTGACAGGCCTGGACCATATGAAGGTGTAACTGGGAAATATTTTACAAAATAAATTAAAATACAATGCAACATAATGTTAATTTGTGGTTTTCTAAGTCACTAGTCCTTCCACCCCTATCATTTCTATTTGAGTTTGATACCACTGATCTAGAGTTCCAGATAACTGCTTAGCAAGATCACTGTTCTGATTTCCCCTGGTGGCTAGTGTCCTTCTGGAGCAATTACTCCTTGAATATTCTGTATTTATCTATGCTTGTACATGTTGTTTCCTTACATAACATGTAAATTCTCTGAGGCTAGGGACTATCATCTTCATCTTTGTATCCCAGCATCTTTCACAGTGCCTGGCACATAGTAGGCACTTAATTTTGTTGAACTTACTGTAAGTAGCCCAGTACCTCTGTGAGGCGTGCAAAGGTCTACAAAAGAGAATGCAAACATATCCAGGATCCATGAAGATTTAATTAGCCAGAGGCCTCAAATTGCTTTTTAGAACCCCAGTTTTGGCTCCCTTCTCAGGTATAAAACAAACACCCTATAGTATCTTGTCGGCAAAGGAGAAAAGAACTGCAAAATTAAAATAAAACACAGGGGTAGTAGCCAGGTAAAGAAACAAAATCAGCTTTCTTCCCTAACGAAGGTCCACTGTGGAAACATGTTATCTTGTTGAGTTCTAAGAGAAAGGATTATCCAAAACGACTGTCTCTCAATGGGAGGTAGGTGACGTTACTATTAAATGTATGTTCTAATGTATCTGTTTTAGTCAATATGGCAAATTCAATTTAGCAAGCCACATAATTTGTCTTATTCTTAAATAACTTCCTGTTCTTATGTCTTTTCATAAAAGATGAGTTCATGAGAATTTATAAGACTTCATGGGCTTTACTGTCCGAAGTATTTTCTATTAGTCACACACTTTGTCAACTTTTGCAATTTGGGCTAAAAATAAAATAGAAAATGTCCTGACAAAGTGGACTCTCCAAACAGTTTGTCATAAGGAGATAAAGGGAGTGCTATTTAACAAGTTGATATGGGCACTCTAAAGTCACAGAAACTAGTGCTGGACTTTATCCAGGGACAGCCTTTAGCAAGCAGTGTTGGCTAATTCAGTGGGGATGAGATTGTGTGGTGTGTTGTAAAGGCAAAGGTCGCAGAACTGTATCTCAAGTTCCTAAAGAATGTTGTGATGCAGTTATCCATTAAGTTCCCACAACATCTCTGCATATCTCTTGGATACATGCCTTTTTCTCCATTCACATAGCTACCATCCTAGTTCAGGCACCCACCATCTCTGACCTGGGCTATCACAGTAGCCTCTCAATTAGTCTCTCTGAATTTTAATACATCCTCTTCTCAGCAGCCAAAGTGAGTTTCCTAAAACACAGGTGCAATCATATTAACCCCCTACTCAATAAACTCTAGTGGCTCCCTATTACTTCTGTAATTAAATATATATACTCCTTTGTTTGGCATTTGAAACTCTTTACAACCTATTTCCTTTCTATCCTTCTAGTCTCCTTATACAACACTTCCTTCCACAAGCCAGTCAAGTTATCTTACTTCTGTTCCTTATATGTAATGCCCTATCTCCTGTCTTTGTGACTTTGCACTGGTTGTTTTCACTTATCTAGAATTTCTCTCTCTCCCTCTCTCCCTCCCTCCAACCTCTACTTCTTAGAAATCTTGACTTCTTTCAAGACTCAGTTCAAAGATTAACTTTCTGCAGGAGGCCTTTCTTTATTCCCTCCCAATTGCTAGTGCTACACCCTCTGAGGTAACCTTTCAGCCCTTTTATAGGTGTCTTGTACATGCCAATTTATGTGTATGCTGTCTCCTCTATTAGAATATAAATTACTTGAGGGATGGGACTGATTCTTTTCTTTTTTTCTTCTTTTTTTGGTGCTAGCATAGAGAATGTAAGAACATATTTAGATTTTTAAAAAAGATATATACAGAAGATGGAAACAAGGGCTGATAATGGAGGATGAATTCAAAAGAAAAGCATATGTCAAATGTGCTAGAACTCAGAATGAGTTGAAGTTGATAGAGAAACCTGAGGATAATTTTTAAAAGGCATTGGCCTTTTTTAAAAAAAAGATATATTAGAGATTACTAGCCATGTGACCTTGGGCAAGTCACTTAACCGTAATTGCCCTCCAAAAAACAAAGATGTATTGGGGAAAAGAGGAAGATGAAAGAAATGAGCCCAGAGAAGAAACTTGTCTTTGTTACCCTCCACAGAAAATTTTGTGAGGACTTCATAAACGGAGAAAAGAACTCCCAATCCTAAGACTTCTGGAGTACCCCTTTACCACATATTCTGGAGTACCTCTTTACCACATATGTTCCTTGTTCTTATGCCTCATTCCCTTTGTAATTTAAACTCACTTTTCCCTGTGTGTATGGCGGATAATGTGCCCTTGATTTTTTTTTATAGTTACTGTTCTTACTATGCCTTCTCAGTAAATCTCTTTTCTAAGAGCTAAGGGAAGTAAACTAATTGATAATGAGGAGCACACAGATGGGGGCTTATAAAGAACAGTACTACACATCCCAAACCTTAAGGAAAGAAGTAGTAAGCCATCCTGGCTTCTGATTTCAAGTGTAAGTTGGGGGAGTAGTAACAACTACATATATTTTATGTTTTCTTATTTGTGTACATGTGGTATGCCCTCACCCCCAGCAGAATGTAAGCTCTTTGAGGGAAGGAATAGTTTCATTTTTGTCTGTTGTTCCCGAGCACACTGATCACAGAGAATAAAGGAAATGATGCTGATGCAGTTTACCTAAATCTTTATAAAGCATTTGATGTCTCTTATGCTAATCTTATAGGAAAGATGAAAATCTAAAGATTAAACAATAGAATAGTTAGTTGGGTTTGGAACTGGCTGAATGAATGAACCTCCCCCACCCCAAAAATAGTAACTGATGCTTAAAAGAGCTCTCAAGTAGAATTTCCCAGGGATCAGCACTTAGTCTTGTGCCAGTTAACATTTTTATCACTGATTGAGAAAAAGTCAAAGATAGCATATTTATCAAATTGTCTGATGACACAAAGCTGTGAGGGATACTTAACAGGCAGGCTGACAGTCATCATGCAAACAGATCTTGACAGATCAAACCATCAGATTGAATAAAATAAGATGAAATTTAATAGGGGATAAATGTCAAGTATCACAGTAGGGTCCAAAAAAACATCAATGTCACAAGCATGAGATGGAAGAGACATTGCCAGATAGTAGTTCTTACTAAAAAGGTCTAGGCACTTGACTAGACAAGTGCAGTAATGCATCAACAGGATGATATGCCTCAACAGAGTTATGATTTCATGAATATGGATAAATCCCCAGTGATGAGATAGCAATCTATCCATGCTTGGCCAACCCATGTGAATCTCATTCCTGTCCTCCCCTGAGTTCACACAGAGATTGAGTTAATGTGCTGGAGATCTTCCTTATATTTACTTAATAATATAATTGATAATAGTATTGGTAGTAGGGATGACAAGGAGTATGTAACCTGCCCATTGGTTATTCCTTAATATCCCCACAGGACCTTTTTTGATCATACTTTTTTGACGACATCATTGCTTTGCTTCTCCTCTTAACTCTTTGTTTGTAATGTGTTATATCCCCGTTCCTCTCCTGATTGGCCAAGATATGTCTGGATGGGCAATTTGGCCTCTTTGTGTTCATTTCTATGTGCTCAGTTCCAGCTCAGAAGCTAGCTAAAAGTCTTTTCTTCATCATGCAGTAAGCAGACAGGAAAAAGTTACAGAACATCCAATCATGTTCTGAATCAGAGACATGGAGCCTCTGTTACATGTCATGTCACACTCTTAGAAACAGACTGACTCAACCCCATCACCCCCAAAACACACATACATGCAGTCACGAGTTAATAGCTGGGAGTTCCTATTGGATCTGCTCTAAGGACTGAGCCCTCATTGGCCACTTCTCTCCCTTACTCTTCAATACCCTCAAAACTGTGTTGTTTGCAGAATGAACCTTCTCTCTTTCCTTGGTATAGTCTAGCTGCTTTTCCCTTGTTTCCAATCTTCAAGGCTGTTTCTATCTCTTCTTGTTAGTGTCCAAATTGAGGGCCCCACTGTCCTTGATGGTGAAAGGAATTTGTTATAAAAATCTCTATAGAAAGCTTATATTTTTTTATTTACTCGCTCTCCTCCTTTTGATTGTATCCTTAAACGCCCTGGTGATGACTTTGCTTTAGCTGGGCCTCTTACTAAGCTTTCCTCAGGCTTGTTTTCCCCTCCACTGCTTCTTGCTGTCTCATGAGGTGACACAGCTCATAATCTTTCATCATCTTTTCTTCTAATATTTTACAAAAAATTTTTATTCTGTAAAGGTATTGCCCTTGGCTCCCATCTCTTTTTCCTTGGCAAAATTCTCTGCTAGGTACAGAGGAAAGAGTGATGGATTGGGGAGGGGTCTGAGGACCAATTCAAAATCTGATTCTGCCAGCCACTAGTTGGGTGACCCTGGACAAGTCCATTTCCCTGTTTGGAGTTCACTTGCCTTATCTGTAAAATGATTGGGTTGGACAAGTTGACCTCTGAAATTCCTTTAAATTCTAATTATGTGATCTTATGGTATGATAGGCAGCTAGGTAGCATGGTGGATAGAGTGCTAGACCTGAAGTCAGGAAGACTAAGTTCAAATCCCACCCCAGATACTTACTAGCTGTGTAACTCTGGTCAAGTCACTTAACCTCTGTTTGCCTCAGTTTTCTCATCTGTAAAATGGGAATGATAATAGTAACTATTTCCCAGGGTTGTTGTGAGGATTAAATGAGATGATATTTGTAAAATGTTTAGTACAATGTCTGCTCCATAGTAGGATGTGTGTTTATTTCCTTCTCTTAAATCTTAAAGTGTCATATAGATGTTTTCACTGTAATTATAATTATTAGATGTTTAATGACTAAGGTGATGGTTAGACTCTTTTGATCTCTTCCTGATGGCAACTGGTTGACATGAAATTGTTATAAATAAGCTCAATGTCCTTCTCTTCATCTCCTTTGATAACTTTTCTCTCTAAGTCAGGTTGGAGTTATGTAAATTGCACATCTTATCATTTTCTCATTTTTATTCTGCTAGCTTTGTGTTAATTTTGATCATTGATTGAGTTAATTGTCTGATTGTACAGATAGCTAATTCAGGAATGACTTGCATGTTAGTAATGAATTATTTCCTCTCTCTTAACATGTAGTTGATCCCATATTTGGGGGAGCGGGGGTTAGTGTTATTTGGTTCACTCTTTGACTAGTGCCTCCTAATTCTTTTCATAGATAAAGTATTCATGATGTATAGGGATGTGTCTTTGTATAGCTCTCAAGTTTTTGGTCTCTCTCATTCCTTATTTCTGAACTATACTTTCTGACTTTTATTTTTTTCCATCTTCCCTGTGCCCCCTTTGCATGGAATACACCAACTATCAAAATACATGTTAATTTAATTTTAATTCATTAAATTTTTCTTATATATTTTTTCCTTCACCTTCTATGATAGGTGTTGATATATAAACAGTAATTTTTTTTCATGGTGGTCTTTTAAAATATATTTGTCTTCAGTAATGGAATATGAAATGGTCAAATATCCCATGAAATGATGTTTCTTGTTGCATTTAGACATATGATAAAAACAACTCCACCATCTTTTATTTAACTTTCTAATGAGAACCTGTGAACCATTTTTCAATTGATTGGCAACTTCCTTCTGTTTCTGGTATTTATTTGTAGCAAAAATGTCAAGATGGCATGACTAGATTCTTCAGGGGGTTTCTGGTGAATATTTAACAACATTCTCTGAAAACACGAAACATACTCTTAAATTTAATCTTTGTTACTTACATTTTCTCTATTACTTTCTTAATTCTAGACAATGAACAAAACAATAAATCAAGCCTTGATTTGTAGCCTTTTGAGTTTCTGAGGTGTAAAAGCTCGTACTAAAAATTTAAATAATCACATGCTAACTCCAGTGTCCTTCTGGGATTCTTTTAGTAGTAGGCTCACCTATCAAGCGCAAATAGACAGTAGACAAAATTAAGACATTTAGAGTGCTGATAGCTAAATTAGTGTTTGTAGATTATCTAAAACTGTGATTCTTAGTACATTTTATCCTCTTTCCTATGCAATGATTGAGGGATATTTTGTATTTTCTTGGTTTTAGGTTTTTGGCCACGGTCAAAGAGTCACCGGACTTTTGGTCAAGGACCTTCCCATACTTAACAAAGCCGATCCTTAGAAAACAGCCACTGTCTGTCGTCAGGACCATCCAGAGACTTTCCAACATGGCCAAGCCTTCCAGAGCTTGCATTCTATGTAGCCTTTGAGCACCTAAGGCCCCTTTTCCCCAATGAAGCACCACTGTAGGACTCCATGGAAGACTCTGAGAGAGCAGCAAAAAAACATAATTAGGTTGTGTTAAGAGAGGTACAATGCTTGGGTCATCCTATACTCTGCACTTGTCAGACCACTTCCATGAGACTGTATTCTGTTCTGAACACTCACTACATTGTGGTTCTGTCCAATTCAATTCAGCAATTGCTTATTAAGCACATACTATGTACAAGGAACAGTGCTAGATATGAGGGATACAAAAATAAAATGAAAAGCTATCTATACCCTCAAAGACCTCCTAACTGGAGAGAAAATGGATTGAAGGACCTAGGGGAATTTAGCCTGAAGAGGAGAAGACCTAAGTATTTGAAGAGCTATTAAGGGAAAAAGAAAATAGGCTTGTTTTGGCTTAGTTCTAGAGGACAGGGTTAGAAGCAATGGCAGAAGCTGAAAAGGGACAAATTTAGATTTTATTTAAGGAAAAACTTTGTAGCATATAAAAAATTTGAGATACATAGTTCTGGATAATTAATCATTTTATTAATCATGCTAGTGGATAAATAATAAAGGGGGTCAATGGAGCTCTCAAATGCCAAAGACATGAGGGGTCTTTGGTATCTGAGAGTGCCTGACCTCTTATGGAACCCACTCAATGCTTACATGCCCTTGGAAGTGGGTGTTCCTGAGTATAGCAATCAACTCTGGTTAACAATGAGAAGAATGAAATTATGACAGGTGGGCTCATTCTAATGAATTCATAAACTTTGGAGTGACCAAAATACTCCCCTTTGCCAAGTGACTTTGTGGCTCATTAATTAACCTCACTTGAGAGGGTGGGCTTGCTCCTCGGAATTAGCCGTTACTGGCTGCAGCCACACGGTGGGCTTCTTGGTCTGAGATCTTATCAATTTGAAGCCCTAGCTAAAGCCCCACTCAAATAAAAACTTAGCATTTTTACTCAGAGAAGTCTTACCCTGCTTTTTCTATTCCCCCCACGTAGCAAATGCAGGTCATATCTATTGAAAAGTGGAATGAGCTACCTCTGGAAATAATAGGTCCTTCTTCTTTAAGGCCTTCAACTAAAGCCTAGAAGACCATTTGTGTATATTGTAGAGGACATTCCTATTTAGGACTAAATGGTCTCTGAGGTCCCTTCCAATTCTGGATTCTAGGCCTCTGTGATAGGCAAAGGGAGAGATAAATTCTAGAATTTTTAGACTTTTTCCCCCCAAGGGATACTAAATAGCTTTTCTCTTGCTCTAGAGAACTAGATAAATAAAAAAGTAAGTTGGCAAAAATTATAGTAATTATCATTCAGATAATATTTTTTAGATATGTTGTATTGAAAAAACAAACCATAGAGTCATTATTTTTTGAGTGGTTCATAAAAGCTCAGAGTAGGGTTATAACCTCTAGAATTGTAACCTTCATTGCTGTCCTCCACCAGGCACCCTTTAACAAGGAAAGTCTTAGGGGCATAGATTTAGTGCTTAGAAGTCATCATTTACAGAGGAGGAAACTGAGACAGAAGTCACATGACTTGCCCATGGTCACACAGGTAGTAAGTGGCAGAGTCAGAAACTCTAACTCCCTATTTAACAGTCTTTTCACTTCTTCCTAATGTTTTTCTTCACCAACTTAAACTTGTTCATCTCATTAATTAACTTAAAATCTTGGGAGGTTCTAACTAGTTCTTTTTCACTACAAAATGTGGATGCTCAGTGATTTCCTAAGCTTGGTCTTTTGAAAGGACTTAACAGCAACTTCTAAAATGATAATTTATCCTCCTAAAATTTTTATTTATTTTATTCCGATTTTAAGAAATAAAACAAATGTTTCCATAGCAGAATAGAAAAAAAGATAATTGCATATGAAACTGCAAATCTATTATGTACAATCTGCTATTCCTTTTACATGTGTAGTAAAATTATCATGTAACTTTCTTTTTTCTCCTTTTTTTCTCCCCCCCCACCTAGAGATGGCTACCATTAGACAAAAATGTGTGTGTGTATATGTGTGTAAAATCATTCTATACATACTTCTATTTATCAGTTTTTTCTCTGACTGCAGATAACGTCTTCCTTCATAGGTCCTGTCAAGATATTAGGAGACATCCTATTTTCCAGAGCTAGGACCCAGAAAGCAGGTTGTGCCCTGAGCCTGGCATAACAACAATCCTTTGTGCTCACCCTCTGGATGAAATGATGCTCCCTGAGCTCAGGCAAGCATCAATAGACCCAGAAATGAAGCCCTGCTATGAACAGATTTTTTGTTCTAGACTAGACAACCTGGTCGCACTGTTGCTGTTGTCTCCCTACACTTGCTACACCACACTGACTCTTTGTCTAGCCCAGTGGTTCTCAACCTGTGGGTCACAACCCCTTTGGCGGTCGAATGACCCTTTCACAGGGGTCACAGGGGTTGTCTAAGACCATCGGAAAACACATATTTCTGATGGTCTTAGGAACCAAGACATCGTTCCTCTATCTGTCTCCAAGCAGGTCTGCCCACATGCAGATACTCCCACATACGAGTATTAAAGGGTTGCAGCATTAGGAAGGCTGAGAACCACTAGTCTAGCCACAAGTATATAAGTCAAGGTTCAGCCACACTAAAGCAAGTTCTCCCATTAGGGGTGGGCCCTTGGGCACATGTGTCTAATCTGCTTCCTTGCTTGCAAGCCATTTCCCTCATTTTGATGTTAAACTTCTGTTTGATTCCTGACTCTCTTGTCCCTAGCCTGCTCTGCTCATCTATGGCCATCCAAAAGTTAGAGGCCAGTTCAGTCTGTTTGACAGTCCTTTGTAGTTAATTTGAGTACAATAGTCAAAATGAGCTAGTTGCTCAAAGTTATTCTTACAGCAATATTGCTGTTACTGCATTCGATGTTCTCTCTGGGGAGGCCCAGAGTAGAGAGTCAGAACCCTGTATTAAGGCTAAAACTTCTCGATGGTAAAGATTAGGTCTTTGCTTCCTCCAAGGGCCTTGTATATATTTTATTTCATATGTTCATTCAGTAAATATTTATTGAGTATATGCTATATATGAGATACTATATTCTATTCTCCGTGAAATCTGTATTAGTCATTAAGTAGAATTTAAAAAGATTAATAAATCCTCCACTCATTTCTCTCCAGCAGCCCAACATATGCTTATAGGAGATGGCTTAGCTCCCTGCTTCACTAACAAAACTGAGGAGGTCACGCAAGGTGAGCTTCCTTAACCATACCCCCTTTTTTCCCTCAAAGCTTCTCAGTAACATTGATCCTTTTCTTCTCCTCTGGTTACAGAAGACATATGCCATTTATTCATCAAAGCTAATCCCACTATTAGGAACCTTCATCCTATTCCCTTCTGCCCCTTCCAGGACCTGACTCCAACTGTTATCTCCTCTCTCATGTGATCTTCAATATCTTTCTCACCACTGGTTTCTTTCCATCTGCCTATAAATGCACTTAGGACTCCCCAGTTCTAAAATCAGCCTTCCCTTTACCCTTCTAAGCTGACTGCCATCCCATCTTTTTCTATTCTTCATTTCTAATTTTATTCTGAATTTGGAGCTCAGAGAAGCCAGTGTTCAAATCCTATCTTTAGCATTTCCTAGATATGTGAATATAGACTGAGTCAAAACCTCTCAGTTTCTTTATCTGTGAAATGAAGACAATAATACCAATAGTCAGGGGTGTGCTGCAAAAGGCTTAACAATTGGCCCTGGAAGGGGCTGGGGATAATTAATGCATACCTGACACATTTTTCAGTCTAATTTGCCTTATTAATATTTTCTCCCTCCCTTTCTTAACTCAAGACAATCAACAAAATAAGTAATAGAGCTCTGATTTGTAGCATTTGCTGATTTCTGAGATGTATATGCTCAACACTAAAACTTTAACAATTGGTTCTTGAGAACCAGGTCAAGCTGGCTCTAGCAAATTTCTACCTTTTACTTCATGGGGTTGTTAAGAGCAAATCAGATAATACATTTGCATATATATGTATATGTGTATGGTGTATGAACATAAATAGAACATTAATATACTATATTCATGGTATGGAAAGTGCTATATGTTATAAACGTTAGCTATGAACATTGTCTATACCCTTACTAGCTCTCACAACCAGCTCTTGAAAGTTGGGTTTCCCATTCTACCCTTGAAACTTCTCTAAGGTCACATTTAATGACTTTTTTTTTTTACACTTGATCTCTGTAGCTTTTGATGCTGTTGCCCATTTACTAATAGATACTCTCTCTTTGCTCAGCTTCGGGCACCATATTTTCCTGATTATCTTGCTGACTCATCTCATCTTCTTTCCAATCCCACGTTCCCCCTGCCCCTCGAGTATCTGCTCTTGGTTGCATTCTCACCTCTCGCTGTATGATTTCCTTTGACAATCTTCTTTTCCAGCTTCTAAAAGATAACTTTTATTTTAAAGTTTTCAGTTAGCAAGCATTTATTCACCACCACACCCCCCACCATTGAAAAGAAAAAGAAAACGAAAACACTTCTAACAATGCTGCATGATCAGGTGTATCAGCAAGCACCCCAGCATACTCAGGGTGGCTACTAGCACAGGCTCTTAGATCTGCTTTTCTAAAGGAAAGCAACTCAAAATGGGTTAACAGTCTCACTGTAATCAATCAAACACATATCATTTACCTAGTTTAGGGGGAAAAGTCAGCACCCTGAACTTTAGAGAATGCAAACAGAATACAAACACAAGTTACAAGCAGACAAAGAAACAGATCAGCAGACGGGCTTCCAACCGTCTGACCATTACATCAGTTACCTAGTCAGTTACCAGAGAGGCAAGCACCAACATCTGGGTTTTTCAAAGCTGGGGGGCTCAACGGCTTCCCAGAGTCTC
>JAQQSU010014435.1:0-11422 GCA_028627135.1 Pseudochirops cupreus | reverse complement strand
ATAATACACATTTACTATATGAAGCTGAGTTTTATGAGTAAGATAAAAGATTTAAAACTGGAAGGGACCTTAGAAGCTTCCTATTAAAACCTCTTTATTTTACATATGAGGAAACTGAGTCCCAGAAAGGTTATGTGTGTTTTTAATATGAAGAAACCCAACCAAAAGAAAACAAAACCCACACACAAATAAATGGGCATGCTATTTTCATTACACGTTTTAAAAATTATCAAGTAGATAGCTCATATATAGATTTAGAGCTGTAAAGGACACCAGAAGCAATATAGTCCAAACATCCCATTTTACAGCTGAGGAAACTGAGGCCCAGGAAGGTTAAGTGATTTGTCCATAGTCATAAAAGTAATAAAATCAAATCCAGGCTCTCTCATAATAGGCAGTTTTTCCCTCTGTACCAAACTGCCTCAAGAAAGAATCTGTTGGTCTTCTAAGCAATGAAGCTAGGCAAGGGATTATGGATGTGCTGTTTAGATTGTATTCATTTAAAAGTCAAATAAAAAGTCAGTAATAATTAAAAATCACTTTGGTACATTCCCTTACAATATGAAAAATCTCCTCTCTCTCTCTCTCTCTCTCTCTCTCTCTCTCTCTCTCTCTCTCTCTCTCTCTCTCTCTCTCTCTCTCTCTCTTTCTCTCTGTCTCCCTCTCTCTCCCTCTCCCTCCCTCTCCCCTTCTGTCTTTCTTTCTATCAGTCTCTTCTCAACTGGAGGACCATCTCTGCTCTACCAGAAGCATCAGAATAAGATTCAGTGGGAAAATACAAAATCATAACGTGTGAAAATGATCTACAAAAATGAACAGAAAACAGCTGTTATAATATGAGAAGCTTCTCTTACCATTAAGAAGACTATAAACAACAGGTATACTAAACAGCTTTGTAGAGAAGACAAAGGAAACCTATAAACTATAGAGCTTCAAAAAATGTTATTTTCTATCGTGTTAGTGTTTATAAACATAAATAACAAAAAGTAATATTGATAACATAATAATCATAATAGTAAGAAATTTACACTGGATAACACTTCACAATTTATAAATTTACTTTAACATACACTATCACATTTGATTGTGTCATAGCAACCTTGTTGTATGGCGGGTAGTCTTATCTCCGTATTATAGACACTAAAGCTGAGATCAAGCCCCAAACCACATAACTAGTAAATGGCTATGACACGAATCCAGATTTCCTGAAACCTAAATGAATAATACAATGCATTCATTATGTGTTTTTGTTATTTAGTGTTTTTTTCAACTATAATTCTACTTCATATCATAGCATGGAATTGACTTTGGATTCTCAAAGGCTGCCTTAGGCAGGTTCTATGAAGATAAAAAGATTTATAGCAGGAGCCCAGTGACGGACTATATCTATTATCCAATGCCCCCCTCTACCTAAGTCTAGAGAAACTCAATGACAGATTAACTACATTATGACTTTTTGATCACAGCAATTCTTGATAATCATCTACTAATTAATAAATGAATTGAAACCTTCCCAGTAAAATTACAAATTCATGAAATATTGATGAGGATTAAAGGTCTAACATTACACACATAATTTTAAATTAAAAAAAAAACTTAGCTACAATTAAAACCTGAGGAAAATAACAAAAAAAACTAACTACATGACAAAGATGGGCATTTTGCATAACATCAAATAAATATGTACCTAAAATAAACATGTTGGATTAATGAGGATTTCAAAATTTATAACCAGGAATATAGATACAGACTTGCAAGCATGAAAAAATGTTAAAGTTACAGAAATAATTATTAAAATGACATATTTAAGTTACCAAAGAGCATGAATTTTCACTTTTGGCTTTGTATCCCCAATGCCCAAATGCTTGCTAACTGATTGTTTCCTTTATCTTATTATTTAAAAACCTTACTAAAAGAGAACAGTTTTACAACACTAATAAACTTCTGACAAATGGGCAAGTGATTAAGCAGATTAAGGTTCTAAACGGAATTGGACTAATGCATGTTACTGGTGTTATTAACTGTAAAACTTGAATAATCTAACACACAGCTTTTTAAATGTATTCATATAAGTTGTCCATCAACCAAAAAAAATTTATTAAGTGATTACTATATGCCAGACACTCTGCTAAGCACTAGGGTTACAAAAAGAGGCAAAAGACAGTCCCAGCCCTCAAACACCTTACAATCTAATGGTGGATAACATGCAAATAAATATTTGTATAGAAAGCTACACACATGATAAAGAGGAAGTAATTGATAGAGAAAGGCACTAAAATTAAGAAGGGTTAAGGAAGGCTTCCAGGAAAAGAATTTGTGTTCTGCATGTTTGTATAATTACCATGTAAAGAGGGTGTTAATTTGTTCCTATAGCAAATATAGTCATATAATAAATTGAGCATATGACCATCATCTTTGAAAGAGGCAGCTTCCCCAAACCTTCTGGCTCCTAAACAGATGACCAAAGAAGGAAAGATGAAACAAACAACTTACTGGAACCTTCTTTTTCCAATGTAAAAATCAGTAGACCCATGGAATAGTCAGAGCAATTAAGTCATTCTCTCTATCTAACCACACACACAAATCAAACTACTTTTCCTTGCAATGAAGAACTCTCTACAGCCTTCTAGTCAATAACTGAACTAAAGGCAAGGCTTAGCTCTTCATGAAGGTGAATAGTCAGTGTGCTCATTCTAAAAAGTATTTTTAAGTGGTTATACTAAGTAAAATCATAGGACTTAGAAAGAGCTAAGAATTCTTTACATCCTAAGAAATCACTGTTGCTAAACCATTCATTTTACAGATGAGAAAACTGAGGTTCACAGAGACAGTGTTTGACCCAGGGTAGCAATGCTAGTAGGTCACAATGCTGGAATTTAAACCAGGTCCTCTCACTCTTACCAAGACAAAAGGATACTTCGCAGAGGAAGACTCATCACCTGACTCTCTTTCAACTTTCTTCCCTTGCCCAAACCATTTCCTGTTACTTGAATTAATGGTGTCTCAACAAACCATCACGAAGGCTGGAATCTGAGGACTGTGGTATCTTCACCAAAAGCAGAAGCTTAGCCTGAAACTTAGGGAGGATGAGAGCATAAATGGTTCCCTAGTGCAATGATGTTCATTTCAGTCCTGATCAACAATACTCTGGATAGCAAAGATGAAAATCATAAAGGGCATTTTTAAGTGTCCTTTAGAGTCTATAAAGCACTTTCTTCACACAGCCCTATAAGTGTACTCCAGTGCAGGGTGTTTTCCTTGTGTGAGTCTTCGCTCCAAAGAGGAAGACATGTTTTTGTTTTTTCTTTCCCTATTTTGTCTTCAAGTTTTAATGTTTAAGTTTATAATACATTTTTCAAAGAAAAGCAGGATAATAATATATTTAACTTATACTTCTGAAGATTATTGTTTGGCTCAAAGGAGATAAATATAAAATACTTTGCAAACTTTAAAATAATGTATATCATTCACTATTATTCTTTTTTATTCTACATAAGAGAGAACAACTGAAGGAAACTACTATATTACTCATTCTAGTATTATTTTTATGACTCTGTAGGTATCATTTGAATTCCATCCTTTTATAATTAACCAATTACAAACTCATTTCCATTCCACTGAGTCCACTATTTGCTTTACAAATAACATCTATCTTAGTGAAGTCAGACGTAATGTCAGGTTATAAGTAAACAAGGATAAATCTTTCTTCTACTCCATTTTAGGTAATTCAATCCTTCTTAAACAAACCCCATCAGTTTTGTGCCTCTTGTATTACTGACACCTAGCTAATTAAATAGTACAATAGCCTCCAGAGGGATGTGAATAGATTGTAACAGTAAATATCTCAATCACTTGTTTCACATTGGTAATGAATAGTTGGCCCGTAATACATAGATGATATTAGTTACAATTAATGTGAGTGATAAGAAATAAAAATCCTTATTATTATACTTCATTTCAGCTCACTATCACAATAGAGATAGGCAATGTTTAACTTTGAGAAGTTTAGTCTAAACTGAAATCACAAACGTTTCATCCATTTAGCCAATTCTCTAGTTTGGAAGACATCAAGAATTTTAAAATGTATTATAGCAGAACAAATATGGAAAACCCACTGAGCTAAATCCCTCTTAGTAATAGTCCCCAAGTGTACTGTTCTCCTTAGGAAATTACATTTTATACAGCGTAGTTTTACTTTTTTATAAAAAGAATCCAAAGCTCATCTGGCTTTCAATAGTTGTTAATGTCATAGGAAATCTTACTTCCATAGAGGATTGTGGGATTTGTATTGTTTCTTGAATGAAAAACAAACTAGAGTCAGAGGTGATGAAAGAAAGTATCCTAGACTTGAGAACAGCCAGTGCAAAGGTTGGGAGATGAGAGTCTTGTGTACAAGAAAGTTGAGTGTAGCTGAATGGTAAAATGAGTAAAGGGGAGTGAGACACAAGAATATTGAAGAGGTAGAAAGAAGCCAGGTAGTGAAGGACTTTAAATATAAAATAGAGGATTTGATATTTGATCATGGAGGTAATATGGAGCCACTGGATATTCCTGAATAGAGGAAAAATAACATGATCAAATCTGCACTTTTGGAGAATCTCTCTCACAGCTGAGTGAAGGATGGATTGAAATGAGAGCCTTGAGGCAAGGAGACAATTAGGAGTCCAGGTGAGAAATGATGAGATCCTGAATTAAGGTGATGGTTGTGTGAACATGGAGAAAATGGTATAAATGTGATCTTAAGTAAGTCACTTAAACTTTTTTGGTTTGGGTTTCCTAATCTGTAAAAGAGGGCTTGAATTAAATTATCTCAAAGGTCTCTTCCAGCTCCATGATCTTACGCTAGAAAGGCACAGAGTCAAAACTTGAACCCAGGTCTGCTGACTTTTAGTCCACTGGACTTTCCAATACAGTAGAGGTTCTTAGCTCTAATATTACAATAATGGTCATTTTCAAAGGTGGCTGCAAGAGAAAGTAAACATAAATGCCCGCAAAACACTCAGCAAGGCAAAAATGATTTCTGTGTGTTTAGTAGTAATCTGTGTACACAGTAGATAAGATGTTCCATAATTAGGGACAATTAGTGGTTTCCATTTAGGAACAACATAGGCATTTGTGGGTCATGACAGATGTTTACTGTTATAATTACTTTCGGTAAATCAATAAAGAGCTGGACTCTACCGGGCCAAAGGCCTGCATGTTAGTCCATTTTACTTCCCACATTTCACTTCCTTGAATCATTCTAATAAAATGTCATTGTGGCACTCTTCCGTATAATTAGCATGGGTTTTAATTGCATAGGCACACAAGTGCCATTTTGGGTTCTTTCCCATAGTGCTGTACACTAAGTGAAAGAGAAAGCATGGCAAGAAAGACAGGGAAAAAAAGATTTGAGGGATAATAAAAATAGAATTGATGGTGGCAGCAAGATCTAAGAGAATTGAAATGAAGAGCCTATAACAGTGAAAAAGGTGGCAGCCAGATCTGTGAGGCTGCCCTAAAGCAACAGGAAGGCTACTGCAAAGCAGAAAGACATAGAGAACTGCCAGAAAAAAAAAGAAAAAAACACTTTCCTACTTGTGGGAAAGAGAGAACCAGATTAGAAAGAAAGAAGACAAAAAGAAAAATGTCTCTGGACTCTGATGCTTTGGGGGCTAATACCAACTTCCTCATTCCAAAGTGCAGAGAGAAAGAACTGCTGAGGGAATAAAGTTAAGAGTTGGACTGAAGAAGTCTCATAAAGACCCAGAGTTGCTGGGAGGCACAGAGTACAACAAAAAGAGCAGTGGGAGAGCTGTTTGCCAGCATGAATAAGTAATAAAAGAAATTCCAAAGGACAATGCAATAGGAAGTATTGCAAAAATAATAATGACGATGCCTTGGATTCTCTGTTCCGATTCCAGCGTCTTAATAGGAGCTTGGGTGGTTAGAAACACATTAACTAAAGACCCAAGGATGCTTTTTCAATTCACACATATGCAAGTTCAAGAGTGTCTATTAAAATATACTTCTGATATCTTTGGTTCAGTAAGTGTTCTAAGCTGCCTTTTCTTCTTTTCAAGTTATTGGAATCTTTTTCTAACCAAAAAAAAAAATAAACACAGTAAGAGATTTAATACCTACTGATTCCTAAACTAATTTTTATTCTCTCTCAGACATGCAAAGAAAGATCAAATAAAAGTAAAACATCTTTGGACCTCAGTGTTCTGGATTTGCTCTTGGAGATGAGAAAAGCACCTGCAATTCATTTTATCCACTCTAGCGTCTGATGCTGTCTAGTATCAGATTACTAAGACATATTATCTTTTTTGGAAACCAGTTTTGACTAAAATAAGTTTGGTCCAAAGGACTATATTTATCAGAATAAGCAAAACTTTTTTTTTTTCACATCGCATTATGACCATGGCTTTCAGGCAAATTAGAAAAATCATCACCAACAATAATAACCTCGCCCCTAACCTCATCTTTCCTGCATTGTGCTCAAAATACGAAAGTTTAGCCATTTGAAATTATGGTGTGCCAATAGCCCAACAATGAGAAGGAGCTGTGATACATAGTAAATTCACGCAACAGGAAAAAGTGATACACCTAGCTTTTGCTTACCACTACCTGAACTCATAATTATTCATTCTTATGAGACATAAGAGCATAAAAAAATTGACAACATTGAATCAGATCCATGATCCACCTAGTCGAATATGGAAATAAGATTTTTAAGTATTGTCATATGTGTGGGGATGGGAGTGCGTAGTCCAATAAAGCCGCTGCAGTTGTTTTTCTAATGGCTTTCTGATGTCTGATTTAACAAATTTTAAGTAGAGAGGATATGAACCAATCTTATGTTAACACTGAACAGATTGCAGGAGGTAGGGATTAGCATCAGTTTCCATGTAGTATAGCCAACTATTATTATAAGCCTGCAACCTGACACGGAAAGTAGAAAATATACTGAGGACAATGCATTCAAGATATCAACAACCTCGTCTTCCCTCTTCTTTCTTCTTGCCATCAGTATTTTTTTGATTCATGTTTTCTTTATTACTCTGCAATCTGGTCTATTTCTTATATCTTTCCTGTTCTCTCCATGATAGGGAAAAAGAGCTATTTATCTGAAAGATTTTTTGGAAACCCTTTGTATGCTTGTGAAATTGAATCATATTTAAATTATCTAGAAACTTTTAGTGTGAACATAGTAGTGTATTTGTTCCCTAAAGGATAGAGTTCTTCTGCAATATCAAAAACTCCAAATCCAAGTGTATCTGTTTTGGAAATATGGTTTCTTGAAGATTGGACTTTAAAGGGAGTGGAACTTTTTTCCTCCCACATTTACACATTTTTTTAATTTATAGGCAAAACTACTTAACCAAGGTCATTGGGTGGCAATTGATTCTCCCTTACTCTAATAATAAGATTATTGCCATCTCGGAATAGCACTGATTACTGTCATTTTGGACACTGCAAGTGAGATACTAACAATCAAATTCACAATAGGGTCAATGACAATATTTGCTAATAGGAAAGAATAGGGAAATAAACAAGCAGATTAAATTCTTAATCTGTGTACAGGACATTGTTATCCTTCACCATGGCTATAAAGTGGGACCGGAGGGCTAGAAAAGCAATAAGTCATACTAATTATAAAACTAAGAGCTTTCCATGAAGGGTATCTTTCCAATTCACAAAGATTAAAAAGAGTGTCTTCTGGCTATTGCTCAAAGGTTTTTAATTTCAGTGTCTTCTGGGATACAAAGCAGAGGTGTAGTAGTATTAATCATTTCTTTTTAATAATAAAGTACCAACACTTTGAAGAAAAACAAATTGTCCAGCAGTAAACTAATTTGAATTTTTTATCTCTAGAAATATGCATTTTTATTTATATAATTTGTTTTTCAATGAGTAGACACCTTGGCAGTACCTTTTTGGCAACTCTAGTGATATATTCCATAGCCTTAATGTAAGGTGTGGACAATGTACATTAATTTCTGTGACATTAAAAAAAATACCCTTTGTAAAACTACCCTTGACAGTATGGAATCACGGATATTTGAGACAATCAGCAAATCCTTAAGACGAAACAACCATGGAAATTAGCAGCTTAAAGGAAAATGTTAAAGAAATAGCTGTTTTCTTAAGGCTTCTCCTTAGATGAAATTGAGTTAATCCAGTACAAAAAAAGCAGAACACAATTCAACTCAATGGACCTTTACTAAGCATCTGGCACATGCAAGGTACCATACTATGCACAGAACACAAAGTAAGGAGTTTAATTTTCTTCCCAAATTCACCCTTCCTCTCTTTTCAGTATTCTTACATATTCTCCCCCTATGTTCTCTATAGGAGGCCACTAGGTTGCTCAGTGGTAGAGTTCTGGGGCTGGTGTCAGGAAGATCTGAATTCAAATGATGCCTAGCTATGTGACCCAAGGTGAGTCACTTAAGCTCTGTCTGCCTTAATCCGCTGGAGAAGGAAATGGCAAACCACTCCAGAATCTTTGCCAAGAAAACCCCATGAGCAGTATTGGCATGATATTGTCCACCAGTTCACAAAGAGTTGGACATAACTGAATAACTGAACAACAAAAAGTCTTCTCTATAATCTAGCAACATAGGTCTCTTTGCTGTTCATTTCACATAAAATCCATCTGGCACCTCCATGCCTTTGCCTGGGCTGTCCTCCATGCCTGGAACACCATCCCCTTTCACCTCTGCCTCTTAGAATCCCTAGCTTCCTTTAAGACTCAGCAGAACCATTAGCATCTACAGGAAGCCTGTATCAGACCTCTTAGCTCCTACTGCCTTCTCCTCTTAAGGGAAGTTCTGGCAACTCTCACTGAATACTATGTGTGCTGTGTTATAATTCATCTTTCTTCCCCTTTTAGAATGTAAGCTCCCTGAGAGGAGGGATTCTTTTTTGGGGGGGAGGGGGGCTTTTAGTTTACTTCCCCAGAGCTGAGCATAGTGGCGGGTCCATAGAAGGAAGTTCACAAATGCTGCTGATTGACTATTTGGCGATTCTTTCCCCCAGTGAGCCACAGTGCTCCTTGCGGTAGAGGAATGGAAAGAAACCAGAATGTGGAAGTATGGAAAGACAAAGTCGTAACTACACTCCTTTTCCCCTGGGGAAAGCAGTCCCAAATGCATTAAGGAGAAGAGAAGTGAGATATCACAGATCAAATTTTTTAAAAAATAGTTTCAGTCGGGGGCAGAGCCAAGATGGCGGCATAGGAGTAGCAACATATTGCAGCTCTCACATAGCCACCCCAAAATGCCCATAAAATATGACTCTAAACTAAGCCTAGAACTCCAAAACGCACACAAATATACTTTCCACTAAAGTCAGCTCAGCTATGAGGAACCATATCAGCACTGCAAACCAAAAACCAACCTGGCCTGAAGCCCTGGCTGAGCCCCAGGGGCAGCTGGACAGGAGGAGCCAAGGAGGCTCTGGTGAGTGGATTAGCGGCAGCTGCAGCAGCGTTCAGAACTAGGTCAGTGGAACTTGCAAAATCAGGGGAGAAAAGCGGTCTGGTGGAAAGGCCTCCAGGGCTGGAAAGCAAAAGGCAGAGGTTTTGCACCCGCCTCCACTTTGCAGCTTCTGTGCCCTTGGCCTGCAGACAGCAGGGGGGACTAAGCAATTGTTCGGAGGCCAAGTGCTCTCATGTTGAGTGGCCTGGATCTACATCGCAGTCTTGGGCCTCGGTCCTGTGAGTCTTCATTATCCAGTGAGCCGGAAGTAAGTAGGAGAGGGACCTAGCACCTTCCTGAGGGCTACGGCAGCCAGGAGGACCCCAGCGATTTGGGACAGAGCTTTCCCTTCTGGAAGCAGAGCCCCACAGAGATTTAAAAAAAAAAATCACGGACTGACCAACCATAAGTAAGAATAAGCATAAGAAGCAAAGTAAGAACAGCAACCAAACCATAGATTCCTTCTTTGGGGAAAAGAAAGATCATGGCAGAGAGAGGGAGGAGGAGAGTGCAGCCAGAGCGCCCCCACCAGGGGCCTCCAATAAACATGAAGAATGCCTTAAAGCTAGAGATGAGCTGAAGAAGGGTTTCAAGGGCTAAGTGAGAGAAGTGGAGGAGAAGTTGGGAGGAGAGGTGGGAGTATTGCAAGAAAATCATGAGAAGAGAGTCAGCAATCTAACTGAAGAAATCAACACCTTGGAAAATGGATTGACTCAAATGACAGAGGAGGCCCAAGGGGCCAATGAGGAGAAGAATGCCTTAAAAAGTCGACTTTGCCAGATGGAGAAAGAATCTCAAAAGCACTCTGAAGAGAATGATTCTGTGGAAGTTGGAGTGGAGCAAATGGAAGCAAATAACTTCATGAGAAGTCAAGGTATGTCAAACAGATCCAAACAAATGAAAGGGTGGAGGGCAATGTAAGATATCTCCTTGGAAGAGCCACTGACCTGGAAAACGGATCCAGGAGAGACAACTTAAAAATTATTGGACTGCCAGAGAGCCATGATCAAAAACAGAAATTAGAGAGCATCTTTCAAGACATTCTCAAGGAAAATTGCCCGTATGTTCTAGAGCCAGAGGCCAGGGTGGAACTTGAAAGAATTCACCGATCACCTCTTGAGGAAGATCCCAAAAAGAAAACTCCTAGAAATGTTATAGGCAGGTTCCAGAATCCCCAGATCAGAGAGGAGGTATTACAGGCTGCTAGGAAGAAACAATTTGAATACTGTGGAAACACAATTAGGATAACCCAGGATCTGCCAGCTTCTACACTGAGGGATCGAAGGGCCTGGAGTGTGATATTCTGGAGATCAAGGGAGCTTGGATTGGATCCAGGAATCACCTACCCAGCAAAACTGAGCATGGTATTCCAGGGGAAAATATGGTCATTCAGTGAGGTGGAGGACTTTCAAACATTCTTGCTGAAAAAACCAGAACTGAAAAGAAAGTTTAACACTCCAACACAAGAAGCATGAGAAGATAAACACGGAAAAGAAATCATAAGGTACCTATCGAAAATGAACTATTTGCATGACAACACAGAAGAGTGATGATTGTGACTGGTGGGACTTTTCTCAGTATGAGGATAGGGCGAGGGAATACAAATGTATATATACATATACATACACATAAATTTATATTAGAGGGTTTGCATATGCAAACAAGCACATATCTGAGTATATGTATAAAGGAATCCATAGAGGGCATGGGATCAGTTGAATAGGAAGGAATAATATTCCAAACGGTGAAATACTGAGGTGAGAGAGGATTAGATTGAGAGGAGACAGGGAGAGTCAGAATGGGGTTGAGCATCTCATGGAAGAGGCAAGAGATAATTGTTGCAGTGGAGGGGGAGAACAGGAAGGCAAAAGGGAAAGAGTCAACCTTACTCTCACGGAATTTGGCTTAGGGAAGGAATGACATAAACTCTAAACTGGGCATCTTGCCACATAGAAGAG
>JAQQSU010014434.1:0-11422 GCA_028627135.1 Pseudochirops cupreus | reverse complement strand
TAAGTGTCGTAAATCACTGCATTGGTAAGGTGAGGTAAGGTGTTCACAGTTAGTCATGGTGCAATGTTCCTGTGGCTGTGTACAGTATTCACCAAGTTCGGCTAGCTTCACTCAGCATGAGTTCAGTTAAGTGTTTGCAGGTTTGATGTCCAAAGGCAGCTCTTTAAGCACTCAATGGAATTCATCTGTCTTCTCTATCTGCTACCATATTGTTTATGTGGATTCTTAGTGTCAGGCAGATGGATGGAGAGCAATTGCCTGACAATAGGATCCAAGCACTTGCACTGAAGGCCTTCACCTTGTGTCCAGCATGTGATCATATTTGCAGTATTTCCTTTCGTGCTCCATGGGTCATGAAACCTCTTGTTGAGCTGATGGCTCCAGCTTTCTTCTTCCAAGCCACCGTCAAGCATTCTTCCCTTGAATTGAAGTCCTGTCATTCAGGGACAGCAGAACCCCATGAAAAGGTGGATTCTTGCTGTTGAGCCAAAATGGGCTATGCCACAAGAGACCAGTTTTCTCTACCCATGAATCAAATGCCCAATGATCAGTTGTGCTTTTCCTGCTGGCTTTCCAGGAAGGTCCTCAACTGGGGAATAGGACCCGATTTCCCAGTGGAGGTTGTCTCCTTGAAGAAGGTAAGTATCAGATGGAGCGGAATTTTAGAAGCTTGATTGGCAGCTAGAATTGGCTCTGCCTAGATGGTGATGATAAGGACATAGCCAAAGCAGAGCAGTAAAAGTGCTTGAATGGAGAATGTTGACTGATGTCCTCCCTTAGACTATTTCTCAAGGTCTGGCTCTCTGTGCCTTGGGGGAGCAGCTACTTTTTAAATATGGGTGGGTTCAAAAAGACCAGCTTTTCCATGGTGCAGAGGGGAAGATCTCAAATTTGTCAATGGACAGCCATGTGGGTCTCCTTGAATTTGCTGGTGGGGAGAAAGCCTATATGGCTATGCTGGTGTAAGGCAGGAACCCTCAGAGATTCAGCTGCGTTTCTGCTTTGATTTGTAGCTGTGTGAGAGTAGGCTAACTTGAGGGAGGATCTGGAAATAGGCATTTGCCATGAGCTTTAGGATTTGCTCTGTCAGAAGGACCCAGCTGTGTTTATAGTACATGCACTGGAATGTTTCAAGATTGGGAAGTGGAAGATGCAGAGAAATGCCCACTCCACCAGGTGGAAGAAGGGGAATTTGGGTGTCTTTTTTGACTGAATAGGCTGATATTTCCCCTGGGCTCATTTCCCTGCCAGAGGCATTGCTTCTCCTGTACTCCATTGTTCCATTTTTCCAGAGGTACTCTTCCAGGAGAAGGAAAGATCTCAAGATTTTTAACTGGGCCATCTGAGAACAAAATGGGTAGAATTAATACCAATATTCTGAAATGCATATTCTCGGGAACATACCACATTTGACAGGGAACCTTTGTTCCTTTGTTTCCAAGCTGCAGGCTTTTCTTGATCCTGTTGCTGGCCAGTATTCTTGTTGGAATTATAATTCACTGATGTTTATCAGAGGGGGGACTCCTTTGTGATGTATGGATGTCCTTCTGAACATTATAGGGAAGATGTATTTTGACCTTAAATTCTTGGATTACTTACTCTAGTGCCAAAAGCACGTGAAGGCCGGGAGAACAAACACCAAAGCTCAGGGCAAGAGAGTAGCCTTGTGTTGAGGACATTTAGAGTTTCCCTGTGATGTTAGGAAAGAAAAAGAAAATACTGCTTTTTACTTCTTTCCCCTGTGGAGAGCCAA
This sequence comes from Pseudochirops cupreus, assembly GCA_028627135.1. Classification (NCBI taxonomy): domain Eukaryota; kingdom Metazoa; phylum Chordata; class Mammalia; order Diprotodontia; family Pseudocheiridae; genus Pseudochirops; species Pseudochirops cupreus. The sequence goes on along the minus strand of JAQQSU010014434.1, from coordinate 9,669 downwards.
AATCCTTGATTCAGCACTCATCTAACTCCAGGGTGGTCTCCTTCAGAATAAGATACCTTTTTTTGACATGTGTCTTCTGCTTTGCAGTTTGCTCCTGAAAGTATTCTTTTGAGATGCAGCTGCATAAGGAGTTATCTAAAGGCAAGATCAAAGGCTCTTCCCTAAGATTTTAGTCACCTTGATGCTAAATCCTTATTTGATTAGAGACATTTTGTTACATCCAGGATATGACAGACTATTCTAAGATTGATAAGAACCCAAGAGCTACCTATTCCTTTGTCTCATTGATCTATAAAAACCTTGTTCAAAGAATCAATAAATGGATTTCTATCCCACGAACTAACTGCCTGGTTAATTCTCTATCTAGTCTTCGCTCACACTTGGGTCTGGCACCCAGTGGCTCCCGGCATTCCCCTGCATGCCTCAGTATGAGTGCAAGGAAATTTGTGTCATCTGAGGAATTTGAATCTAGGCCAGCCTCACAGTTGAGAATCTTCTAGATGGAAAGAGATTCAACTGCTCCTTTGATAGCCTTGAGCCATCAGATGTATTCCCTGGTTAGGCAGCATGCCTAACTTTACCACTAAGTGGTAAAGACAGAGCCCCTCTGTCCTACAAGTGTGGTCGTGTGCGATTGCCTTTTGGTTTGCCCAGTGGCCTTTCTACATTTCACAGAGAGGCTGCAATCTGTCACAGTTTCTGGTATTAATCTCTGTGTGGAAGGCAGCTCTTTATTTTCTTTTTAAAATGTCTTCATTTCTTTTTTGTTTTCAACATTCACTTCCATAAGCTTTGCAGTTCCACATTTTCTCTCCCTCCCCTCCTCCCACCACTGAAAGACTGCATGCCGTCTCACATTATCTCTTCTTATACCTTCATATGAAACATATTTTCCCATCAGTCATGTAGTAATGAAGAATTAAAACCAATGGGAGGAGCCATGAGAAAGAAGATAGAAAGAAAAACCAAAAAGGGAGAGCCAGTTGTATCTGCTTCATTCTGCATTCCCATTGCATAGATCTTTTGCTCGATGTGGATGGCATATTCCAACATGAGCCTTTGGGAGTGTCTTAGATCACTGTATTGGTAAGATGAGGTAAGGTGTTCACAGTTACTCATGGCACAGTGTTTCACTCCGTGTGAGTTCAGGTAAGTGTATGCAGGTCTTTCTGATGTCCAAAGGCAGCTCTTTAAGCATTCCAAGCAATTCATCTGTGTTCTCTTCCTGCTACCATATTGGGTTTTTTTTTTGTCAGAAAAATGTAATTTATTAGCACTTTAAGATTTACAAAATCCCTTTCTAAAAAACAATCCTGTGAGGTAGGTGCTGTAATGATTATTGCCCCCATTTTACAGAAGAAAAAATAAATGAGACTCAAACAGGTTAAGTCATTTGCTCACCATCTCACAGTTGTATCAGAGGTCAGGACTTGTGATTCCTTTAGGTTACCAGTCACATATGAAACCCTTCTGTTTATTCTCAGTGCAAATGGGTATGCAGTGTGTTCTCAGATTGCTGGTTTTGGCTTTTTATTTTAAAATCAGCAGCTAAGATAGGGCTGATTCAAAATGAAGGGAAATCAGGCCATGGACTTTTCTTAGAGGCTAAGAAGAACCTATAGAGCAAGTTATACTTGAGTGATAATATTTCCTAGGGGAGCAGGCCATTCCTGATGGAAAAATGCTGAGATTGCTGTTGCTGTGTTTTCCTGCCCATGTTGTGAAAGAGAGAGAAAAAGGCATTCGGGATATCTGAACAGAATAAATCCTAGCAACAGCACTGGTAGCCCTGGATACCAACCATGTGAGTGCTAGAGGATAGATGGTCTTCAGAAGATTTCTAAAGTCCCTTCCAGCTTTAAAAGGTTATGATTGATTTTGGGGAACACACTAGAGAAGTTGTAGAAGCAAAGGAAAACAATGGTCTAGAAGCAAAGAAACATAATAGCCCAGTGTTGGTCAAACCTATAAACCCAAACGAGGGGAAAAAATTTTTTTAGAGTCTTCTGTGTATTTACTGTTTTATAGCAGAATGCCCAACACAGATCATAATAACTGCCAAATAGTCAGCTGTGCAAAATAGTATATACAGTGCTTAAGTATTAATGGGAGACATGATTTTTTAAAATAAATACTTAAACACAAATTTATGGTCCTACAAAAGAGCATTTAAACTAAATGGTCTAAGTTGATCTGCCTCCTTGGACCCACAGTAACTGTTATTTTCTCAAAAACCAATAGAATCAATATACTGAATCATCATCAGTTCCACTGTGTGAATAATGGAGCGCAATAAATGTGTTCCTTTTTCTAAGAGCTGTTCCTGGCTCCCCTACAAACATGATCTGGCCCAGATAAAAAGACGATAGGAATTTCTTGAAGGTCAGTGGTCCAAAATGCTAAGTATGGTTAAGTATTCTACATGATCTATATTCACTGGTTCCTTTTTTAGTTAAGATGTACTTAGATTACTTTCTTCAATTCATCATACAGGACAAGCGCAAAAGCTCCACCCATGCATCTAAGAACATTGGACCAGGCACCCTTGAAGAAAGCTTTGCCACTCTCATCTTTAGCAATCTTCTTCCAGCAGTCAATTGTCCCAATGTATCAGCTCCTTTGCGACCAGACTGCATCATCATTCACCATCTTACTGTTTCAAAGGGATAGGAAACCACACCTGCTACAGCAGTCACTGATTGTGCAATCATCCAGCTTATCACAATATGAGTGTTCTTCGGATCTGGGAGCATACCTTTTGCTATACCATAGATTCCAAAGTAAGCTGCTCTATAGATAATGATACCCTGTACTGAGACATTGAAACCTTGATACAAGCCCCGAATTCCATCGGACTTGGTGATTTTCACAAGGCAGTCTCCCAGGCCTTTGAATTCTCTTTCAGTGCCAGATTTTCCAACATCAGCTGCCAAGCGGGTTCTCACAAAATCCAAGAGGTAGACAAAGCAGAGAGAAGTGGCTCCAGCTGCACCACCAGAGGCAAGATTGCCAGCAAAATACCTCCAAAACTGTGTGTGCTTGTCCACTCCTCCCCAAAACACATGCTTATACTTATCCTTAAAGGCAAAGTTAAGGGCCTGGGTGGGGAAATATCTGATGACATTTGTTAAGTTCCCCCGCCAGAAGGAAAGCACCCCTTGTTCCTTTGGAATTCGGACTATACAATCCGCTATGCCTTTGTACTGCTTATCTGCAGTAATCTGTTTACTTGCATGCTGCACCTGCGATACTAACTTAACTCTCTTGATGGAGGCCACCATGGTCTTGGAGACAGAGGCGGGGATGCCACTGGCTAGGAAGTCCTTGGCAAAGGAGATGGTTTGTTCCGTCATGGTTACAGACGGGGAAAGTGTTGGAGGTGGAGAAAGAAAGCCAGTGAGAGAGGGCCAAAAGCTGGGAAACTCATTGTTGCTTGCACAGCCCCTTGCTACAGTCGGACCGAAAAAGGAGGGGGAAATTATTGATGCCATTCATTTCAGTCATGTCCAACTCTTCGTGATGCCATTTGGGGTTTTCTTGGCAAAGATACTAGAGTGGTTTACCATTTCCTTTCTCATTTTACAGATGAGGAAACTAAGGTAAACAGGTTAAGTGACTTGCCCAGGGTCACACAGCTAGCAAGTAGCTGAGGCCAAATTTGAACTCAGGAAGATGAGTCTTCCTGACTCCAGGCCTGACAGTCTATCCACTGAGCTACCTTGCTGCACCAGGAAAGGACTGATTTCAACCAAAACTGCAGAAAATATTGGAAAGCAATTTGCTGTAAAACAGTGTGCAATACCAGGGAAACATACACAATGGATCCAACAATGAAAATGGAAAGGATAACAAGAGCAAAAATTAAAACAAACTATTGTAAACTTATAATGACCAACTTTGGCCATAATAATAATAATCACAATGATAGCTGACATTTATATAGGGTTTACAATGGGTCGGGCACTGTGTTAAGTGTTTTACAATTATTGTCTCATTTGATCCCCACAACAACCCCAGAAGGCAGGTGATGTTATTATCCCCATTTTACAAATGAGGGAAACTGAGGCAGACAGAGGTCAGGTGACCTGCTTATGGTCACACAGCTAGTAAATGTCTGAGGCTGGATTCGAACTTAGGGCTTCCTGACTGCAGGCCCCATGATCTATGGACTGTGCCACCTCCTTGCCCCAAAGGAGAGAAATGAGATTGCTTACTTGTTTGCAGAGGTGGGGAACTACGAGGGTATAAAACTACATATCATATCAGTACTAACATAATAACTTTATTAATCAAATGATATGTTAATCAGTTTTGCTAAATGATATTTCCCACCTCTTTTTGTTCTTTTTTGCAAAGAAGGGCTCTCTAGGAAGGTGGTATATAAAAAAATTAAAATGTTATTAAAAAAGGAATCGATAAAATTTTTTTAAAGCAATGATTAATGGGGAGAATAGATGCCTTGGAAATTTTACTTGAACAAATACATAGTGAAGTAACCAGAGAACCCAGAAAAACCAGGAAAATAATGTACACAATGAGTACCCAAAACAAAAAAGGAAAAGAATGCCATCACCACCCAGACTGAATTGCTGTGAAATTGTAATGACCTAGTTGGGCCCCAAAGAAGAGACATGAGACATGAGAAGGTCTACCTTCTTTAAAGAGGTAGAAGATTACAGGTATTGAATACTTCATATATTAGCAGACTTGGTTTTGCTACAGGTTAATTTTATTGAATTGTTGTTTTTTTTTCTCTTTTGTTATTCTTTTTTATAAGTGATGGATCTCTGTTAGGAGGAAGGACATACTGGGAAATTAAGGTGATCTAGAAAGAAAAAAAATCAATCAAAATTAAGAAAAAATCAAAGGGTTGGCTAAGACCCCCCCCCCCCCATGATGATCTGGAAGAATTTAAAGATCATCTCATCCCAATGTCTCATTTACAGGTAAGGCAACTGAGGCCCAGAGAGGTCATGTGACTTGCTTACCACCAGGCTCACATGGGGGTATGTGGCAATGTTGATTTGCTCCAACTCCAAATCCCACATTCTTTCCATAATAATATGCTATCCTCTATCTCAAAGATCTCTTTTAGCTTCTGCTAATTTTTAAAAATCAGTAAAAAACTTGGCTTTATAACCTGCATTCTTCTCAAGTCCATCAAACCACTTTCTGTATGAAGATGATTTCTGTCCTATTTTGGTCCAGTCTCATAGGAAAAGGTGGCCACTCTTTTTGCCAAGCAAACCACTTGTGTCCTCAATCCCATGTCTTCCTATTTCTTCCAACAGATCTCCTTGTCAATCCCTCTTTCCCTCCTACCTTCAAGTCTTAACCAATCTACTGGCTTCTTTCCCAGTGGCTACAAACATGCTCAGATCTTGTCCATTCTTAAAATCCACAACCCACCCCTCCCCACAACTTCCCTTGACTCTAGCACACACTCATGCAATCTTCTTAAATATATCTTCCTTTTCCTGCCAAACTCCTCAAATGAAGGTATCTACATTGGCTGCCTCTACTTTCTCAACACACTGCTCAACTTTTTGCAGTATGGCTTCTGCTCCCATCATTCTACTGAAACTATTTTCTTGAAAGTTGCCATTTATTTGTGATTCTGTAATCTAACTCCTAAATCATTCCTTTTCTCTTTTGTTGTTGTTCAGTTGATTTTCAGTCGTTTCTGACTCTTCATCAATCCATTTGGGGTTTTCTTGGCAGAGATACTAGAGTGCTTTGCCATTTCCTTCTCCAGCTCATTTTACAGATGAAGAAACAGAAGCAAACAGGGTAAAGTGACTTGCCCAGGGTCACACAGCTAATAATTGTCTGAGGTCAGATTAGAACTCAGGAAGATGAGTCTTCCTGACTCCAGGCCTATGTAGCTGCCATTTCTCCTTTGACCTCTCCCTAATTTTTGACACATAGGTATCTTGAATTCTATGACACTATTTTCTGGTCCTGTTTCCTGTTTGACTCTTCTTTCTCATTTTTGATCTCCTATCCCCTAATCCTGAATGTCCCCCAAACTCTATCCTGGGCTGTGTTCACTGACTTTTCTTGGTGATTACCTAAGTTCCCTTGAGTTCAGTGATCAATTTCAACCTTGCTCAGGGGTCCATAAACTATGGTCCCAGAGCTAAATCCAACCTGTTTGCTGTTTTTGTAAGAATGATTTTATATTTTTAAATACAACAAAACATTTTTTAAATGTAAGAATCATTCTTATCTTGAGGACCTGTGTATTTAGCCCATGTATTTAGTTGCCAATGTATTTAGCCCATGGCCAACGTTTGGTCATAGTTTTCAGACTTTCTGACCTAGATAATTCCCAAATCACATATCCAGTCCTATTCTCTTTTCTGAACTCCAGTCTTGCATCACCAGCTGCCAATCTATTCACCTCCACTGAGATGTCCTGTCTGTGTCTAAAACTCAACATACTCCCAAACTAATCTAATTGTTCCCTGCCCCTGAATTTGACACTTCTCCTGCTGTTATACACCTCTATGTTCTCCATCACCCAAGTTTAGAATATCAGCCTTAACTTTCCATTCTCTCTAGATTCAATGAATTGCCAAATCCTATTCATTCTACCTCCATAATATCGCTCATTCCCCTTCTCTCTAGTCATATGGCCAATACCCTGCTTCAGGACTCTATCACCTCTCCCTGGATTGTTGTTAAAAAAAGAAAAAAAACAAGCCTTCTGTCTTTTAGTCTCTGCCCCTCTCCAAGTCATCCTCCTGACAGCTGCCAAAATAGTCTTTTTAAAGTACATTCCTGACCCTGCCACTCCCTTATTCAATGACTTCAGTACTTCCCTATTGAATCTAGCATAAAAACATAAAATACCTCAGTGTGGCATTTAGGGCTTGTCAGAATTTGGCTTTGTCTTTCTTTTCCAGTGTATTTTATATTATTCCCCTTCATATATGTGATATAGTACATCTGGTTTACTAATTGTTTCATAAATTCAACAATCTATCATATACTTCTGTGTATTTTCCCAGTCAGTCCCTCATCACTGAACCATGCTCACTTAGTTTTGTCTTTCAGAATCGAGATCTTCTTTCCAGGCTCAACTCAGGTGCTATCTCTAAAAAGCTTTTCCAAATACTTGACACCTCTCATCAACTTTCTCCTCCCATTCATCATCAACACTCTCCCTCTTCTCAAATTATCTCATACTAATTTATCAGTGTACATAGATAAGGTAAGCTTCTTATGGTCAGAGATGGGTTCATTTTGTATCCCAATGGCTAATACAATAGGTAGTGGATAACTGTTAAATGACTCAGAGTTCCAGATCTGACACTTAGTGGTCAGGTAATTTAATCTCTCTTGGTTTCAATTTTTTTCACTGGTAAAATTTGGGGGGGAGGATGTTGCAGGGAGTAACATATAGAAATCACTCTGTAATGGTGAAATGCTACATAAATGTAGCTGCACAACTTACCTGCAAGAAAGGCCTTGCTGGGGGTATGGCTTGAGTATCTTTGCCTCAGTCCAGGAGCCAAGGGATAACACATCATCCCTAAATTTCTCATTCTCCATCCCAATTCTTTCAGAAGTGGGGGACATCTGTGAGAGTAAACATCAGGGTGGAGCCAAGTGGCAAAATGGTTTAGGAACAGGCTACAGAAATCAAAGGCTGCCCATTATCTCAATTATCCAAGATGGTAGGGTGTATCATAGAGGAGTGGACCCCAACCTATGGGCCAAGGACCCCTCGGAGACTTTGGAATTATTGCAAGAGATCTATAAACATATCTATAACAAGAATTGTCATTTTAGTATCTATCAGCTAGACCTTACATAGACTGAATGAATATCTCTCACACCTACAATTTCCCAAATGTATTTAGATTCCGTTATAAAGAATAAAATACAAATTCATCAACAACAAGCTCTTGGTAGCATTGTGTCATCATGTATTTTACTCAGTCAAGCTCTGGCAGGTCTTACCAAGCTGGAGAGGTTTCAAGTATGGGCCTGATGACAGACTGTGTTTGTTATCCAAGGAAGGACCAGTCTAGTGAGTTTCAGAGAGGCTTATCACCATCAATATCCACAAAGGATGATGAATTTTGTGGGTTTCTTTTTTTAACCTGCTACATTACTATCGTTACTATTTTTGTTTTTTTTCACTGTATCGCTAGGATTCTCTGAGTAGCTATCATATTTTCTACAGATAGGCATAATCTGCTTCCTTTCAGCCTGGGCTCATTCCCTCAATTTCTTTTTCTTAACATTGCTGTAAGCAACATTTCTAGAACTATATCAAATCAAATCAGAGGAAACAGACATCCTTGCTTTTCCTTGATCTTACTGGAAAGACTTCTAATGTTTCTCTGATTAAAAAAATAATATTCTTAGTTTTAGGTGCTATTTATGATATTGAGGAAAGACGTGTATTTATTCTTATATGTTTTACTATTTTAAGTGGATTTTTTTTTTAGTCAATGAAATCTCTACGATCTTTTATAAAGTCAGGGCTTACACTGGCCTGAGCTGAAGTCATTGAAGCATTGAATTTATCAGTGGATATATCTGGTACAACTACTATCTTTTTTGGGTTCTCCTCACATCCTAAGAATATCAGGAACTACTGTATTAGAAGATGATTAGTACACAAATAATATTGAATTTCATTTTAGTCAATAAACTTCACTTGTTCCATTGGATCTTTGAATTTTTAAAAATCATTTATTGATATCTTTTGCTTTCACATTATCTATATTTCCTAATATATCACTGCCTTCTCCCACAAAACAGTTCAGCAAAACAACCAATGCAAGGGAAAAAAATCTGATTTTACATGCAATATCCTACTTCCCACCTGGCTTTTTATAAAAATTTGTCTGATGGTCTTCTCATCTATGGAGGTAGGAAACTATGCTGAAGAAACAGAACCCAGCTGGCATGCCCTTCCACCCCTCCCCACACCCCCAAAAGAATCAAGAGCTACCTAAGTTCAGTCCAAATCTACCTATCATGTCAAGGAGGAATGCTAAAGTGTAGGTGAGGGATAAAGAGGAAAAAGAAGTAAGAAGCATTGATACTAACTCACACTTAGATGGAAAAGCACTTTCCTCACAACTACCTTGTGAGATAGATAGGTAATACAAATGTTACTACTTATATTTTATGGATGAGGAAACTAAGACTTAGAAAGGCAAAATGGCTTTCCTAGGGTCATATGGCTTGAATTTAAACCTAAGTCTCTCTACTTGGGAGCCCAGTATGTTTCAGAAAGATCATTTGAAGTCCCGTTCCCACCATCTAACCTCCTCCTGTGACTTCAAGCTGAATCAACAGCTCTCCAGATGCTGGAGTCACCAGATCAGGCCACCTGCCACTAAAACACCTTCTTCATACCCTAATGTCCCTAGGTCTCCAAGATGCCACACACTAGGGATGCAAACACTTACCTGGTTTAAGCACATTGGTACCATGGTAATGTGTGGGACAAAGAGACAACCTTTGCCCAAAATAAAGTAAGCAGATATAAGTCCAAGTAAAGACAGGAGACTTATTGTACAATCTTGCGAGAAGGGGATGTCATCACCACCAGAACCATTCTGGTGGGAGAGGTCAAAATACAGAGGGGAAAAAGCTGGTTTATATACCCTAAATTTCCCCCAGCTGTCCCCCTTTATGCTGTTC
>JAQQSU010014433.1:0-11422 GCA_028627135.1 Pseudochirops cupreus | reverse complement strand
ATTATATTATATCATATCATTGTATTATTGTTTAGTATTTTATTTTATATAATTTTATATAATATCAGGCCGTATCATATTATGTTTTATATACATGCATATATTTTCATATCTGATGAATTGGAGGTGATTAAAAGGCAGAAAAGACTAAAATTAAGGGAGAATCAGGAAAAGCTTCCGTAGAACATAGAATTTTAAGTGGGAGTTAAAGTAAACCAGGGAAACAATAGGGCAGAATAAGGTAGGACCCTATTCTGTATTTTAACCCAGCCTAATGAACTGTCTTGGGATTCCTCTGCACAGTAATATTTGCTGGACAGTCACCAGCCAGCCCCACTGTGGGTCAATTATGGAGTTAGATCATTATTTACAATATTTTAAATGAGAATTGTCTCCTGTTGCTTCATCTTAAGAGACTTAATTAATGTTCGTAGTAGAGATTTCAGTCAATAACAAATGATGTTAATGGAAAATACAGTGACAGTAACTATCCCCTTATGATTTCAAGGAAATTCTATGATCCAAAGACAGTATTTCCCCTGATTAGTTGTTTGGGCCCTAGCCAGGCAAGGTTATTAGTCTCTGGCATGTCCTTCACAAGGTTTTTTGACCTAGAAGTAAAATTGAGGGCATCACCTCATACTCAGGTTACTAGTACAACAGCAACATGTCTCTCAGGGTCAAGCCAAGCATGAGCAGCTTTCCAGAGGACTGCTGCTGTGAGAAGGTTCAAAGTTCTGATTACATGGTATAGTGAACTCTGTTTATTCAGCAGTAAATTAAAGCAAAATGTTGACAGAAACCAAAGTACAGCATTCACAATGTTATACCATAACAACTTATCACTAAAGTGGCCACATAGTTTTCACCAAAGTGACCAAATAGTTTTAAACAAAAGATATCATTCAGTAACTCCTTAACTCAATTATCCTTAAGAAGCAAGCCTCCTTAAGGGACACAAAGTACAAAGGCCAAATTTTTCTACCCCTAGGACATATTGTCTTAATCTCTTAGTTAAAAAGTCTTCTTTCTTCTTAAATGGAGATTAATTTCCAATCATCCTTAATTCAATCATCCTGAAGAGGTACAGGATACAGAGTACAAAGTCCTCCCACCCATAGGCCACAGTAAATCATGATCTTCTCAGAGTGCATGAAATACTGAAGAAGTCTTTTCATCTTGACTGCAGGCTCGCTCTCAGATTCCATGGTTCATCTTCCACAGTCCCAGCTCCTTCCTGAATATACCCAACTGTCACCTAGATCCAGATGCAGGCAGGTCTGAGCTACTTGCCCAGTTCCTCGTTTAGCTCCTTGTCCAGTTCCTGGTCCAGTTCCCATTCTACAGTGAAGTTCAGAGTGTCCAGTGCACTTCTAGTCCTTCACAGCTCCTGTTTCTGGGAAGATAAAGCTTAACAGAGCCAAAACAACATTCATTCACATTGCCAGCAGCATCATCAGTTCACTATCTACCTGTGAAATCAACAGAGACCCACCAATAAGGTCTGAGTACTCAACACACACATCACAAACAAAAATCAACACAGACGGAAGAGACAGAGTGCTGCTACCACAAATGTTCCCTTCTCAAAATCTTCCACCAGTTCTGCTCTCTCCCAGCCTGGGCTTTTCCTTATATATGATCATCAAGCTCCTCCCTGTTCTGCCCCCTTCCTGTTGCATCAGCAACAGGCATTCACAAGTTCAAAGACTTGATATAATCATGGGCAAGTTGTAAAAGAAACTTGAACTGAAACAACATGCTAAATAATTAAATAGCCAAAATAAAGCGTTAATTATTTGTTTGCTTGCCATTACACTCAGTCTGAGTTTTGCTGAGATATGGAAAGGTCTTTATTGTCTTGTTGAAGGCAGTACAAAAAATGACTTACATTTCCATTTTTGTAGACCACACATGCCCATTACTGACTTAATTCTGAGTTTGATCTAATTTGGCAGACGATAATATTTTCTAGTAAACGAACATTGTTTGCTACTCTGTACAAAAGGAAACAACCATCCATAATCTGGTGATTACATTAGATGTGCCTAGAAAATCCCTTCTATTTCCTTTTTAGGAACAAGCATCAGTACTAGAAAATTCCTGCACATTCCTTGATCTGAAAATATCTGCCAGGCAAAGGAGGTAGGTAGTACCCTCAAATCATCATTTTCACTATGATCATTGCAATTTTAGTGGATAGTTATTATTCAGAGAGCATTGAGTAAGCACCAAGGATGCTGGGAAATACCAGCCTCTGAATTCAAGAACTCACAGTCCATGTAGGAAAAGAATACAAATACACAGAAAAAACCAATGCAGATGTGAGAGACTATATGCTAAATGTCCATAGATTCTTACAGATAGTCTGTGTAATTGGTTTTAAGAGAAAGTGCAGACATTAAGGCTAGCTGCTCACAGAACACTTGTGAAAGAGGTAAACTAGAAAACCCTGAAAAAAGCAGGGCATGAAGAGTGAAGGCAATTCAGGCAGGGACAGATGTGTGAGTAAAAGCAGGAAGGAGGGAATTCATGTTGAATTTCAGGAAATTATGACTAGTATACTTTGAATGAAAGCATAACTTCATTTAGGAAAACATTATGAAGATGAGGTTGTATAAGTATGCATTTTCTTTTTTTGCTTTTTGGAGGGCAGGTGGGATTAAGTGACTTGCCCAAGGTCACACAGGTAGTTAGTGTGTCAAGTTTCTGAGGCCAGATTTGAACTCAGGTTCTCCAGTCTCCAGGGCCGATGCTCTATTCACTGCACCACCTAGCTTTTCCTGGAAGTATGTATTGTTTAGATTAAAACAAAACTTGAATGCCAAGGAATTGAGCTGATTACTGTCCTAAGCTTTCCAGATAGTTTGGTACAGATATTGAATCACCTAAAACCAAAAAATCTTTTCTTTCATCAGTCCTCAGATAAAGGTGTCAGGAGCTCAGGTTTCTGACTCACAATCTTCTGATGCTCCACATGATATTTTTTCCATGTCTTCTCAAATTATCCTAGAGTCAGGGAAAGCCCTGGGTCTCTTCCCCCCCACCCTTTAATTCCAAAATTTGTACTAAATCTATCTCTGCATATATCAAAATTGAAAAGAAAGAACCAAACTAGTAGAGAATAGGTTTCTTCTAGGCAGTAATTATCTCATTTTTTATTTCCTAGACATTGCCTTTATCCAACACCATAAATAAAGAAAGGTGATTGAATATCAGAATGATATTAGAAATCATAAATTTATTAGAGTGATGTGAAATATCAAAAAGGTTGGGAGGGATTCAAATAGAAGTTTACATTGGTGGCTAATTGACTTTATTTCAGGAGTGTGACTCCTAACACTTTAAAGAAATTTCTCAATCATTTCTCTGCCTCAAATAGATGATTACTGAGTTCTCAGATTCATGTGCATTTGGGGAACATACATAATATTGTAGCACACATCTTTTTAACAGGTCAGATTGTTAGATATAAAAACTATGTTTCTACACAGGTGAAATGAAGTGGTTTTTCTTTTAGAAAAAAGGGATCTTTTCTTGTAAAAATAATTTTCAGAAAATGGAGGAAAACAGGAGAATGGTTACAGGAAACCAGTCTCATTTATGTCTGTGGTCAAGAATAGGGTAACGAGTCAAGTAGGTTTAAAATACACATGCTTCATAGCATTGGGAGTATTAACTGCTCCTCCCCTGGAGGAACTAAAGCTCATTTTAATGGAAAAGTGATATATTTTGAGGGAGGGGGAATTTAGAAAGTGGACTAATTTGGTTGAATATGATTTTTATTTATTTGAAATATAAAAGAAAATAAAGGCAGTCTAAGTTTAGGGATCAACGAAATAAAAGCTTGAGTGAAAATATGAAAGGGAGAAAAGAAAAAGGATTACTTTGGGGAAAGATGAGAGTAGGCAACAGAGAACTCATGTGCTATTAACCATTCCTTTCCCCATCCCGCAAATGGTTGTTCAGGCCATCCTTGTGCTGGCTTCAGATGATTTGAGAATGTTAAGAAGTTGTGAAGAAATTAGATTTTGTTTTAAGTAGAAGGGACTGAAAATAAAAATTTGCAGCCTGATCTGGAAACCAATAGACAAATTTATGGAAAATGTTCATCCACCTTTCAGGATGGGTCTGTGAGAGGGTTTTATTGAATCTAATATGAGTATTGGCTAGGGTAAATATATTAGTTATTGTGAACTGTGAGTATTACTGTTCTATAAGGGGATGGTGGTGGAATTTACTTCTCATGATTAATTTTTTTTGTGTGTGTAAAGCAATTTGGGAACATATTTGACTAAAAATTAAAGGCACCAGATTGGTAATTAATTGGTTTTGATTTCAAAGTTTAAATACATGATAATTGTCTAGGATATTGTTTATTTTTCTAAATTTTCTTTTATTGTATAATTTGGTAAATAATTCTCACATCTGTGTTATTAGAAAAGTGATTTCTCAGGGTGGAGGCAAGGTGGCAGCATAGAAACAGGAAAACTCCATGAGCTCGCCCCATAACCACTGCAAATACCTGTAAAATATGACTCTAAACAAATTTTAGAGCTACAGAACTCATAAAGTGACAGAGAGAAACAAATCTCCTGCTGAAGGCAGCTTGGCAGGCCTACAGGAAGGGTCCATCACAGCATAATGGGAGACAGGCCCAGTTCCCCGCCCCCCCCCCCCCAATTCCATGGTTTTAGCCCTAGGGTGGCCCCAACCAGCCATGGCTAGAGTGGACTTCTGGAGAATGGATCACCAGCAGATGTGGTGCTTTCCAAAAATATCAATGCATAAATGCAAAAGACAAAGTAAAAGGTCAGTGGAACTCTGTTGGAACCGAGGGGAACTAGGAGCATGGTCAGGTCTCTGCCCCCTTATGAAGAAGTGGTATAGGCACCTTGGCCCATGGCTATGCAGCCACCTCTATGTGGCTGCTTCAGAGTGCCTGGCCTACAGATTGTAGGGAGACCAAGCAACCATTCAGATGGTAATTATCCTTGCTTGGGTCTGGATATTGGGTGGTGGTCCTGAGGTGTGTGACCAGTGAGTCAGAGCTTTTGGGGGCAGCAGAGAGGGCACCCAACTAATAGCTCTGACAGTTGCAAAAACTCCAGAGATTTGGGACAAAGCTCTCCTCTCTAGAAGCAGAGTTCTACTGTGGCAAAGAGCTCAAAAGTAAAGCAACTGAGTGGCAACATGAGAAAGCAAAGGAAGAGAAGCAAGCACAGCCATCAAACCTTTTCTGGGGACAAAAAGGATCAAAGCATGGAATGGGTGGAAGACAACAAAGTCATAATTCCTGCACCAAAAGCTTCCAAGAAAAATATGAATCAGTTACAGGCCATGGAGGAGCTCAAGAAGGACTTTAAAAATCAAGTAAGAGAAGTGGAGAAAAATTGGGAAGAGAAATGAGAATGATGTAAGAAAATCATGAAAATAGGAGTTAACAAACTGACTGAAGACAATAACAGCTTAAAAAAATAGATTAACTCAAATGGCAAAAGAGACCCAAAAAGCCAAGGGGGAAAAGAATACCTTAAAAAGCCAAATTTGTCAAATTGAAAAAAAAAAGAATATCAAAAGCTCATTGAAAAGAATAATTCCTTCAGAATTAGATTGGAGCAAATGGAAGCTAATGACTTTATGAGAAATCAGGATACTATTATACAGATCCAAACAAATGGAAAAAAAAAATAGAAGGCTATGTAAAACATCTCACTGGAAAAACTACTGATCTGAAAAACAGATCCAGGAGAGATAATTTAAAAATTATCAGTCTACACAAAAGCCATAATCAAGAAAAGAACCTAGATATCATCCTTCAAGAAATTCTTAAGGAGAATTTCCCTGATATTCTAGAACCAGAGGGCAAAATAGAAGTTGAAAGAATTTGCCAAACACCACTTGAAAAAGATGCCAAAAAGAAAACTCCTGGGAATATTATACCCACGTTCTAGAGTTCCCAGATCAAGGAGACAATATTACAAGCAGCCAAGAAAAAACAGTTTGTATATTGTGGAAATACAATCAGAATAACCCAAGATCTATCATTTTCTACATTAAGGGTATTATAGGGCTTGGAATATGATATTCTGGAGGTTAAAGGAGCTAGGATTAAAACCAAGAATCACCTACCAAGTAAACTGAATGTAATGTTTCAGGGGAAAAATATGATCATTCAATGAAATCAAGAACTTTCAAGTATTCTTAATGAAAAAACCAGTTGAATAGAAAATATGACATTCAAATACAAGAAGCAAGAGAAGAATAAGAAGGTAAACATGGCAACGAAATCATAAAGAATTTATCAAAGTTGAACTATTTACATGCCTGCATGGAAAAACAATATTGTAACTCATGAAACTTTTTCTCAGTATAAGAATCGATGAAGGGAATGCAAGTATGAATATAAATGTAAATATATATATATATATATATATATATATATATATATATATATATGTGTGTGTGTGTGTGTGTGTGTGTCTATATAAGAGGGTACCTGTGAGGGTGAATACAGATGTGAATGTGTGTATATGTATGTACAGTTATACACAGAGGGCACAGGATCGATGTCATAGGAAGGGATATTTAAAAAATAGAATTAAGAGGTGAGAGAGGAATATAATGAAAGGAGATAGGGAAAGACAAAATAGGTAAAATGTCTAATATAAAAGAGGCAAGGGAAAACTTTTGCAATGGAGGGGAAGAACAGGAAGGCAAAAGGAAATGGATCAACCTGACCCTCATTGAATTTGGCTGATGGAGAGAATAACATACACACTCAATTGGGAATCTTACCCTGCAGAAAAATAGAGGGGAAGGGAATAAGAGGGGGGGATGATAGAAAGGAGGACAGATTTGGGGAGGGGTGGGTAGTTAGTAGCACACACTTGTGAAAAGGGACAGGGTCAAAGTAGAAAATAGAACAAGTGGGGGGTGGGATAAGATGGAGGGAAATATAGTCAGTCTTTCACAATATATCCACTATGGAAATGTTTTGCATAACTACACATGTACAACCTATATTGAATTGCTTATCTTCCCAGTAAGGGTGGGTGATGAGGGAAGAAGGGAAAGAATCTGCAATCCAAATTTTTAAAATCAAATGTTTAAAAAAATTACTATTATTATTTTACATGCAACTGGGAAATAAGATATATAAGTATTGGGGTATGGAGATCCCTCTTGCCCTATCAGAAAGTTGGAGGGGGATGAAGCAGGATATAGGAGAGAGCAGATTAGGGGAGGGGGTATTCAGTGGGATAGCTGTTTTGGGGTGGTATGTATGGGAAAGAAAAGGAGAAAATATGTAACTCAAAATCTTGTGGAAATGAATGTTGTAAACTAAAAATAAACAAAAATTAATTAAAAAAAGAAAATCAATTTATTTATCTTATAATCTAAATGTTGTTAGATTAAGAATTGTACTGTCAGAGAAAATAACGAATGCATAAGGAATCTGTTAAGTTATTCTGTTTCACCATGTGTTTTTGATGTACTGTAATTTAAGAAATCATGAACTTCCAAATTGTCTTTTCATTTACTTACTTATTTATTCAACCACTTGTATGTTTGTTTATTCATGTTTATCTATTCATTCATTCATCCATCCATTTATTTATTTTTTTATGCGTTCATTCCTTCATTTATTTATTTATTTTTCAAGTCAGACCAAGGCTTTTATTTATTGATTTCTTGAATTTAAAATACTCTTCAATGACTTCTTTGACCTAAATTTCCTTGCCATAGTGCTTCACAACAATGCAACTGCAGCCAGTCACTATATGGAGCTTTCCCCTTCTGTCAATTTTACAGAGGCCTATACATTCACCCAGCTTCTTGTTGTCATAACTTTTATCAAGCTGACGTGGTGCTCAGCACACAGGGCCTCAGCCAACTTTACACACATAGGTTCATCACAGTTGGAAGCAGGTACACAAAGGTGGGCTTGGCATTTGTTGAAGACTTGGGCAGCTTCACAAATTCCATGAGCTGGGCCACTGTGGATGAGTGACGTCTGCAGTACTTCTTGTACAGTGGTGTTAATGTCCATTACACCTCCAGCAGCAATGCCTCCCTTGGCCATGGAAGCAGTTCATGGGTGAAGCTAAATCTCACAAACATCCTACAGCCTCCTGCTCCCACTCAACTCAGAGGCAACAGGGAAAGAGCCAAATTGTCATTACTTAAAAGGAAGTTCCAGTTTAAGTTGTTTTGTTATCACTAATGAAATTTGTGAGATTGTTAACCTAGCTAAATTGGAGTTATTATTTAAATTGAGTATTTACAAAAGCACATTTGTGAAAGGAAACTAGGCAATTATACAAGAAAAGATCTTGTAAAATCTCCTTTTATAATTTTTGTCAACTATGTGTAAGAGCCTTTTGTGATCAGAGAATTTAGGAACTTTGTGGTATTTAAGAAATATCAAGATAAATTGTAAGTTGTTTTTAAGAAAAGGAAATACTTTTATGAAAAAATGTTTTGCAAAATATTTTGTATGATTTTTACGAGGCCTACTAAATTTCCATTTTCAAGTTAGTTTGGCACAGTAATTTGTTATTGACAACAAATCACATCCAAACCTGCTGTGAATTTTCTGAATGTCTAGGTGAGACCATAATAGTTGTGGGAGTTATGCTTCTATAAAGATTTCTGTGGTATTTCATGACAAAGGGAGGAGACTTTAATCCTTCTCTCACTTCCTCCTTAGCCAAGAAAGCATGTCAAAGCGTATCTCAGGATGACTGCAAATAGTCCAGGGGTTTTTCTGCTAGCCCTTCTTATCCCAGATCAGATTAAGAAGAGAGAATTTTACCTTCCCCCACATGGTGAAAGGAAGGAGGGGAGCTCAGATAGAGAAGCCTTTCAGTCAGCATCTGCTGTTGGGGGAAGGACAGCCCATCCTTTTATTGATTTTCTTTACATGATCTGGAAAAGCTTTCGATGCCACCTGAATTTTATTGTTTTTGTTACTCTTTTATAGCTATGTGAAAGAGGAAATCTCTGGAGTAGAACATTGCTTCTAAATGTTATGAGAATAACTAGATAAAAGGAAAAGAAGTTTGTGAAACAAAGGTATAGGTACAGTGTTGAAAAAATTATTCCATTGACTCGGATACATTTAAATTACTGTAATAAAGTGTGTATGTCTGTATGTAACAAGGTCCTTAAATGTTTCAAAATTATATTAGTATAATTGGGTATTGATACAACTGGCAGAAGGATCTAGCCATTACTTTATTGATTATTTAAACTAAATCAGAAAAATCTCCAGTTTCAGTAAAAGAATTTCAGTGCAATTTTCTTAGAAGGAGGTAATTTGTGGAATACTTGTATGCTGATGGAAAAGTTCATGCCTTTAAAATTTGTTATTATTATATTTATACTATGTGTTCCATGGTAACCAAAGACTAGAGCACTTTATAGGGAGAAGAAAGTTCATAATTTGTGATCTTTGGAAAGTTATCAAGGGAACCTTTATTTGGTGGGGAAGAATTTGCTGTTTTGATCTGAATTTGTTCCATGACCTAAACCTGAGTTAAAGTTAGTGTTTGAACTTTTCATATGTATAAGGTTCAATTTATGAAATATCTCATTCTTTCAGACTGAGCATGGTTAGAGAATAAACAAGCTTGAGAAATGGATGTAAATCTGTTAGAGAAATAACTTATTATTTTAATGGGATATTTGATTTCATGTTATTTAATCAGGAACTAGAACAAGTATAGAATGCATGCAAACTACTTAAAACTCACTTTAAAGATGTTCTCTAACCAATGTAAGATTATAGTAACAACTGAAACTCATTTTTGTTTGGGGGGCAGAGACAAGATGATGGTGTAGAAGCAGGAAAACTATGCAACTCCCACATAGCCACCTGAAATACCCAAAAAATAGGAGTATAAACAAATTTTAGGCTCCAGAACTCACAAAAGTACAGAAAAACACATCTCCTGCTGAAGGCAGCTAGGCAGACAAGACAGGAAGTGTTCATCACAGCAAGCTGGGAACCTAAACCAGCCTGGCCTGAAACCATGGCTTGGCCCGGGGGGCAGCCAGGACAAGCCACAGCTGGAGACTTCAGGAGAGTGGATCAGTGGCAACTGTGGTGATTTCCAGAATTATCAAGCCATAAGAAATAAGGACTAAGTGAAAGGTTAGTGGAACTCAGCTAAAATTGGGGGAGAGGGTCTGGCCAAACTGCCCCCAAGGCAAGGAAGTAGCAGAAGCAGTGCAGCCACCTCCACATGGCTGCTTCAGAGCTCGTGGCCTGCAGACTACAGGGAGGTCAAGAGATCATTCAGGGGATAAGTGCTCTTGCCTTAACCATCCTGGAACAGGATCATGGTATTGGGTGGTAGTCCTGAGGTATGTTTTCAGTGAGCCAAAGCTGGTGGGGGCTGCAGTGGCCTCCTAATGCCTCTGGCAGTTGCAAAAACCCCAGCAATTTGGGACAGCGCTTTCCCCTCTGGAAGCAAAGTTCCACAGAGCTAAAAAGTCAAGTAATTGACTGGCAACATAAGCAGCCAAAGGAAGCAAAGTAAGAACAGTAATCCAACTTTAGATTCCTTTTATGGGGACAAAAAGGATCAAAGCATGGAACAGGAGGAAGATAACACAGTCAGAACTCCTACACCAAAAGTTTCCAAAAAAATGTAGACTGGTTACAAGCCACAGAGTAGCTTAAGAATGATTTTGAAAACCTAATAAGAGAAGTGGAGGAAAAATTGGGAAGAGAAATGAGAATTATGCAAGAAAATCATGAAAAGAGAATCAACAATCTGACTGAAGAAAACCTTAAAAATACATTAATGCAAATGGCAAAAGAGCACAGAAAGCCAATGAAGAGAAGAACACCTTAAAAAGTTAAATTTGCCAGATGGAAAAAGAATCTCAAAAGCTTTCTGAAGAAAATAATTCTGGAACACAGGGGTGGAGCCAAGATGGAGGCATAAGAGCAGTGACATATCGCAGCTCTCACATAGCTACACCAAAATACCATAAAATATGACTCTAAACTAATTCTAGAAGTCCAAAATGCACACAAATATACTTTCAACTAAAGTCAGCTCAGCTATGAGGAACCATATCAGCACTGCGAACTGAAACCAGCCTGGCCTGAAACCTTGACTGTGTCCTGGGGGCAGCTGGACATAGGGACCTAGCTCTGGCTGGACCTTCAGGTGAGTGGATTGCTGGCAGCTGTGGCAGGATCGAGAACAAGGTCAGTGGGGATTGTAAGGGGGTGAGAGAAAAGCGGTCCGGCCAAAATACCTCCAGGGCTGAGAAGCAAAAAGGTGGAGGTTCTGTACCCGCCTTTGCATTGCTGCTTCAGGGCTCTCGGCCTGCAGACTGCAGGGGGACCAAGGGATTGTTCAGAGGCCAAGTGCTCTGGCGTTGAGTAGCCTGGATCTGGATC
>JAQQSU010014432.1:0-11422 GCA_028627135.1 Pseudochirops cupreus | reverse complement strand
AGAGCATGTAGTTTGCTTCAGTCTCCATTTAAACTCTGTTCTTTCTAGATCTTTCTCTGAATGTAGATATCTCCTTCCATCCTGAGACTTGTAGAGTTGTCTTATAAGCTGTATGTTGTTGAGAAGAGTCCAGTTTATCAAAGTTGGTCGTCATACATACAATGTGTCTGTGATTGTGTACAAATTTTTCCTGGTTCTGCTCTTCTCACTTAGCATCAGTCCGTATAAGCCTCTCCAGGTAATTATGAAGTCCATCTCCTCCCCATTTCTTATAGCACAATAGTATTCCATTACATTCATATACTACAACTTGTTTAGCAGTTCCCTAATTGATGGGCATCTCCTTAATTTCCAGTTTTTTGCCACCACAAGAGAGCTGCAACAAATATTTTTGTACATATGGGTCTTCCTCCCACTTCTATGATCTCTTTGGGATACAACCCCAGAAGTGGTGTTACTGAGTCAAAGGGTATGCAATTATTTATAGCCCTTTGGGCATAATTCCGGAGAAGCAGATAAATTCTTAAAGAACTAGATAAAGACACAAAATAAATTTCAGTGTTTAAGTGACATATCATTTGAAATTTTGAGAACTTATGAACAAACATCAGGATGGGGCAGAGAATTTGTCATGTCATTGTAACTACAATCATGTAAATTTTAAAAACTGAATGTTTTGAGTTAATAGTTACTAATTTTCTGTCAAGTATTAAATTAAGATGAAAAAGCTTAGTTCTATGCCTCCCTCCTCCCCTTTCCCTGAGGTTTGCTTTTATTTTTTTGCAAACAAATAAGAATGTGTACCTATACAATAGTTCAGCAACTAAGGAAGAAAGAGGTAGACTTTGAGTATCTCTCTTCTCAAATGTGGGAGTCCCTAAATAAATATGCCAGGGGTCCCCCTCTCCCCTGATGAGGGACCAGCTCTCTCATTTTATAGATAAGAAGACTGAGGTTTAGTGACTTTCCCAAAGTCTTATAGGGAGTAAATGGCAGAGCTAGAATTTCAAGCCAGATCCTCTTGACTCCCAGTTCAGTGTTCATTCTTCTGCCCCCTGCACCTTTCTGAGGTGCTGAAAACCTCTTTTTGAAAAAGCAGCCTTCATAAAACACCAGAAGGGGCGGTAAAAACACAAGCTACTGATTTTGCTGATGGGTGACGAATATTAGACATTTTCTAGATTTAAGCTATGACACATATATGGCAGAGGGTGGGAGTCAGTTAGAAAGGGGGAGTGATTTAGGAAATGGGATTAAAGAGATCCCAGGGGACTCTCAGCTTCCATTGTGCAGCTGGAATTGAACTGTCTATTTGCCCGTCTGATCTCTCCAGCTCTCACCTCCCCTGATCCCTCAGTTCCTCTCTCCTTCCCACCTGTTCAGTTCTCTCATTTGCCAACTACCCTAATCACCTACCTCCTGACTTTTCTAACTCTTACCCTTTCCCACCTCTCCAGTTTTCCCCCTTCTTCATTCTCCAGGTTCTTTCTCAGATCCCTGCTTTTTCTTTTCCTTTTCCTGAGCACCCCCAAGACTGGGTATATCCCAAGAGCTCTTCCTAGAGCTTCCTGGGGTGTATTCTTGGGGCTTTCCTTGGGCTGTCCAATGGTCAGGCCGTTGGCATCCTGAGTCTGGTGGCCAAGGTACCCCTCCCCCTTCCTATTCACAGTTGCTTCCTGTCTATCCCACACCAACCCCCCTCCCTTCTCAGAGTGTCCCTGTCTCATCTTTTTTGACCATAGTACAGCTGAGCCTCCTGGGCTGATTGGTGGTCACAGGTTCCAGTGCCCCCTCCTGACCCCTCTCCAGTTGTTGAATTGCAAGAATCTCTATTTCTGCAGTTCCTCAAACACAAAGCATCTCTGCTTTGTTTGTCAAGTTAGAAGAGATTGAGGACTCAGACTCTTATTCCTTTCCATTACCCCCTCCCCAGTTATCCCCCCTGGAAAACCAGCCTGGGGACATGGAGGAGACTTTACTTCAGTGTCCTCCTCAGTAAAATGGTTCTGATTCTGTTAGCCTGCCCTGAAGGAGAGACAACCTGGCAGACTTTCCAAGATCTTCATAGTGGTTGCCAGAAGACCTGGTGAGACCCTTGCATGGTTGGCCGTTCAGTGGGTGACAAATGAGGATGAGGAGGTTGTGCTGTTGTTATCAGAACACCGGGGCAGGGGAAACATCTATCTATCCCAGGCTTAAGGGGAATGGCAAGCAAGGGGGAGGGGTGGGGACATGAGGAAGCTTCTCTGAGGAGATAAGGACATTAGAGGGAAGGGTGGGGAACAGTTCAAATCCAGCCTTAGACACTTACTAGCTGTATGACCCTGAGCATGAGATATGAAAAATTGCCTCAAAAAAAGAAAGAAAACCATTATGGGAGATACTCTTCTAGGGTGGGAGAGCCCAGGAGACTTGGGTTCTAATTCCAGCTCTGCCTCTAACTAGTTGTTTAACCTTGGACAAGTCTGGTCTGGGCCCCAGAACTCAATTTAGTTTCTTTTTTTTTTCCCTAATTTATTTATTTATTTTTAGTTTTCAACAT
Source organism: Pseudochirops cupreus (assembly GCA_028627135.1). NCBI lineage: Eukaryota > Metazoa > Chordata > Mammalia > Diprotodontia > Pseudocheiridae > Pseudochirops > Pseudochirops cupreus. Next base: position 8,880 of record JAQQSU010014432.1, on the reverse strand, counting down.
TCATTTCCACAAGATTTTGAGTTACAAATTTTCTCCCTGTCTTTCCCCTACCCCCACCCCAAGATAGTGAGCCTTCTGAATACCCCTTCCCCAAATCTGTTCTCTTTTATATCCTCCCCCACCCCCACCCCCAACTTTCTAGTAATCAGTTCAGTTTCTTGAGCTGTAAAATTAGGAGGAGGTGGAAGGAAGGATTGGACTGAGAACTGTCTCTAAAGTTAGAGTATGGGATTCAAATCCTGCTTCTGATAATGACAGTCTTGCAAACCTTGGGGGAGTGGTTTACCCATGATGCTCCTGAGTGCAGGCCTAACCAGATTAAAAGGTAATTGAAAATTTAAATGTAATGTAAATGTCATGTCCATGTAAATGAAATATTTAATAAAATAAATAAAAAATGCAATAGAACATTGAGAATTTTAATACAAGGAATATGGTTCATAGAGATTTTTATGTATAGTTTAATGGCCCCTGTTTCTGTCTGAATTTGACACCACTAATTTAACTTCCTTGGGTATCCCCATTCCATATCTATAGAATGAGTACCCTTCTGCCTTAGAGCTACGATCCTTCTGTGATCCTCAAAAGTCTCATCTGCCTCAAACATTTTAGGTTTCATGCAGGTCACAATGGGCAGGAACAAGGCTGAAAGTCTGGGGTGATGAGTTTGAATGTGATCTGAGGGACAAGGGGTTGGGAACAAGGGAGAAGAGAGGCCTGAGGAGTAGACAGTGAGCCACAGGAAAACATACAACATGGGGAAGTAAAGCTTCGTTTTTGATTTTGCTATTTCTGTGGCTTTGCACAGTGCCTGGTACACCATAGTTAATCAATGCTTGCTTGCTTGATTTGATTTGGGGAGTAGTCCTGAAGGTCTGATTTCAAGGGAAGGAAAGGAAAGGTCCTGGATGGACTGACAGATTCCATCTGTCCCAGTGATGGTGCAGAGCAGGGTGGGGAACCTGGGGCCTTGAGGCTGCATGGAGACCTCTAGGTCCTCGAGCGTAGCCCTTACTGGAGGCCTCACCCCTGGATTAGGGTGCTTAATGGGCTGAGGTTGGCGTGGTTTTACTAATTATACCTCTCCTGTGTCTGTAGATATCACTCCCACCCCAAATGACCCTTCTCCAACCAGCCTGAGGAGCTCGTCAGCACAGCCAGAGTGTGTGTCAGAAGCCTGTGGCACCATGGACCTGTCTGAACCTGAGGACCCTCCTCCAGTGGCTCCATTGCCCCCGATTTTTCTGAACCTAGAGGCTGACTGGGCCTCTGCCCGAGCCCGGTGGGGGCTGGCATGGGAGGCCCATGTGTATGGGGTGGGTGCTCTCTTTGGGCTGGTGGCCTTGTTGGCCCTTCTGAGTCTGGCGCTCCTGCCTTGGCGTTGCCCACCAGGAGCCCCTTGCTTAGCTCTACTTAATCTACTTCTGCTCTCAGCTGGAGCTGCTCGGGCCTTCCCCCTCTTCTATGATGCCTATGGGCACAGAGAGAGGTTGCCTGCACTGGTCCATCTGCTCCTGCATGACTTGTCTCTGCCCTGCCTGTCTGCCTGTCTGGCACTGGCCTGCCTGCTGCTGGCCCGCCCCCACCCGCCCCGCTGTCCAGGGGGCCTGGCCACCCTGCTCCTCCTGGTGCTGGGCCTCTCTGCAGGGGCCACCATGGCTGGAGCTGTCTCAAGACCACTTCTTCCCCTTCTGCTAGCCTCCAGAGGCCTTGCTGCTCTCCTGGCATCCCTTTTCTCAGGACTTTTGCTAGCTCTCTCCTGCCGGAGGAGCCAACGGAGGCCAGGGGCCCCTCTGGGGGGTGCTGGTCTCAAGGGTCCCACCCCAACCCCACTGACTCGAGGCCCCTTTGCCCTGCCCCAGTCATGGCAGCGGGCAGCTCGTACAGCCCCGGTGGCAGGGGCCTTTGGCCTGCTCAGTGGGGGACTCCAGGGCTACATGGTGTTGTACACTCTGGGCTATGGAGGCCAGCTGGGCCTGGCAGGGCCCTGGCCCTGGTGGGCCTTCCAGCTGGGCGTGCGCCTGGGTGAGGTTGGTGTTGCACTACCATTAGCCCTATTGGGGCTCTACCCAGTACTCTGCAGCCCCCGTCTTTCCCAGAGATGCTGGGCCAAGCTGTTTCGTTTGTCCCCAGGTCATGGGGCCCCACTGCTGCCATCGAGTTGGGAACCAGGGCCCCAAAACAAGGTACCCCCAGGAAATGCCATTGAACAGAGTGAGGCTGAGCTGTTGCCTCTGTGTGCCCTGACTGGGCCAGGTCCTGACCTTCTCCTCCCAGGCAGTGGCCATCTGGGCATTGAAGGGGGTGCTGCCAACATGGCCCCCTCAGCAGCTTCTTCCCCTGGCACTGGCAGTGACTGCACTGTGGACTTCTGTCCCCCCTCCCCCATTGACCTGCACCGGAGCATTGCAGAGGCCCTCTGCAGCGAGGTCCTAATCACTCCAAGCTTTTTCCAGGGTCCTGCCTTTAGGGAGTCCTTGCCAGGGCCTAGCCTCTCTGGAACTACCTCTAGTGAAGAGAGTTCTGGGACTGGCACAAATGGGGTCAATGGACAAGAACCAAGCTCCCCAGCCCCTGTGCTTCCCTCCCCCGGAGCCTGGCTGGTGGGTAGCAGTGCCTCCTCAGGCTCTCTGTATGGACTCTCCAGGGACAGCTCATCCATGTTGCTCTGCTCCAGCCCAGAAAAGCCCCCTCGATCTTCTTTGGCAGGAATTTGCAGCACCCCAAGACCTTCAGGGAGCAGCTGCAGTCCCCCTGCCCCTGGGTGCTACAGGGCTCTGTCCCTGCCTTCCTGCAATTCTCCAGAAAGGTCAGAGCTGGCCAAGGAAGAAGCCCTTCTCCAGGAGCAGTTCCTGGATGCTTGCCGACAGATTGATGAGCTCAGCGTCAGCAGTGAAACCATAGATCTGTGAGGGGCCGGACAGTTCCTTTGCTGTCCTCTTTCTGCTCTGTTCCTTTGGGCACCTGCACTGCCCATGACCTGTACACTGTAACCTTTCCCCCATCCTGCCTGGCTCAAACACCCCTTCCCCCCAGTCTCTTCCCTCCCCTGGGAATGAGTGGGTTGGGGCTGAATACCATGAATGGGGCCTACCAGAGGAAGGTGCCAGAATGAGCTCTTCTCTACAGCCCTGGGCGCTGATGCTTAATGCCTACCCTGTGGGCAACCGCAGCCTGGCAGAGTCTGACTCTCCTTGGATTCACCAGCAATAAAGTTCCAAGGTGCTCCATTCCTTCTGACAACCCTGGGTTCCACTCAGGGTGGTAAGTGTGGTGGTGGGGGGCTGTTCTTTCAGAACCCCTGTGTCAGTTCTTACCCCCACTTCTGCCTTCCCAGGGATCCTATAGCTTGCGTGTGTGTGACATGGGTCCCACCTCTTTCCTGCCCTTCTTTCCCCCAGGGATGGCACCATTGACCCATCCAGTGGCTGGGAAGAAAGTGGCTACTTTTAGAGTTAATTTATCAATAAAATATTTTCTGAAGAGATACATCTGATTAATTGAGAGAAGTATGAGGGCAGGGGTGGTGGTGGTGGTAGCACCATGTGCTGAGAGAAGAAATACAATTATTAATTTTATCCTGGAGCCTGGCCCTGACCTTCTTGACTCCTGAGTTTGGAGCTTCTGGTGGCCCTAGCTGTTCCTGGAAATGGCTCCCTGAGGACCTCCTGACTAACTATATGGGGATGACAGGTTGGGGTTCATCTACTTTAATTGCCCCATAGGGTCTGATTCTGGGAGATTAATTTCTTGTGGGAGACAAAGATCTGATCCCAATCAGCATGGGGACTGAGAGGTGGGGCAGAAACATAGTTCTAGAAGGCAATGACCATCCTTCCTGGGATTTGCATCATTTCTCAAAATAGGGCTGCATCCACAAGGAATTCTGTAAATACCAGGAGGTTCTGACAGTCTACTCTCAAAAGCACTCTGAGAACAGGAAAGAGTTAGATCCATAGATTCTATGATGCCTATGGGCACAGAGAGAGGTTGCCTGCACTGGTCCATCTGCTCCTGCATGACTTGTCTCTGCCCTGCCTGTCTGCCTGTCTGGCACTGGCCTGCCTGCTGCTGGTCCGCTGCCTGGGAGGAGAAGGTCAGGACCTGGCCCAGGGCATCATCAGAGGGCTTGATGGGTTTGGACTGGGACCCCCTGCTTCTGCTACCAGGAATCCTCTAATATGTGAACTCAGGGATTTGGAAGTTCCTCCCCCGCCATGAGACAGATAACAACTTATTCGTGACTGTCCTTCCTTGTGAAGCCCCCATGAAGTTCTCCACTTGGGATCCAGGAAACCTTCCTTGATTTCTCCTGACATGTTGAAGGCACCAATTTATCCTGCTATGCCTCACCCATGTCACAACTGTTCTTTTCTCCCTCATGCTGCAGGCATTTCCTTGGGACTTTAAGATCTGTGAATCATTTTGTAAGTGTTTTCCTCATTTGATCTTTGCAATGATCTTGTGAGGGCTGGTTATTCTCATTTTACAGATGAGGAAACTGAGGCTCAGCAAGGTTGAGTGAATTTTCCACAGTCACACATGGGGCTTCAAATGGGCTCCCTCCTAACTCTTTCTATCAGGCCATGTGGCAACCAGTGTATATACATGTTAAAATGAAAATAAGTGACTCACATCTGTGGCTCTATCCTTTACATGCCAACCGTAACCCAAGCACTGATGTGGGGATGCTCTTCCTTCCCACCTACACATATATTAGGGGATCCTGCGGGCTTTTCTCTTCCTGTCTCTCAGGGACAGCATTACTCTCTCTCTCAGCTTCCTTTCCCACTCACCAGTGGGACAGAAGTCACAAGGCTGAGAGATGCAGAGGCATGCTTATATACAGCTGCCAGGCATGCTATAATTTCTGTATTGCTAGGAGGATAGGTGTTTTGGAGCAAGGTACATCTGGTATTTTTCTGAAATACAGTAACAAGGACTTGTTTCTTCAGTGCATTGTAAATATGGTTGGTCTGATGACATTAGAGTCATGAATCAAGCAAGTAGTCCGACTTCAAAGTCTAGCAAAGATCCTGAATGAGTGCTTTATGCTCAGGTCCAGCAGAAACACATAGACACAGCACATACATTTACACGTTTAGTTAAGGCCAAGGAATGACTTACAGGGTGCATACTTAGGGGCTTGAATTGGAAAAAAAAATAATTCAAATTGTTTTCCTTTCTATAGGCTTTGAGAAATGGAAGGAAAGAAGGGGAGGGGAGAAAGGAGAGAGAGAAGAGAATTTCTCTAAAGTGGAGGAATGAGAACTCTGATCTCTACAGATAAAGATCTGTCTTGAATGAGGGGTGTGCAGAGCTCTGGCCTGGTTCCCTCAGCGGGAGGTATCAGCAAAGGGGTGAACTCTGAGCTGCAGGGCTGGGGGGCAGGGATGATAGAGATAGACGGGGATGGAGGAGGTGGGGGAGTGAGGACTGTGGCTGCTCCATCACTGAGGGCTTGGCTGAGACATTCTGCTGCATCTTTACTTTGGCCTACGACCTAGAAAGCTGCTAAGCTCTGAATTACAGGCATTTCTCACCCGGAAAGTAGCGGAGGCAGAGCAGGGCTGCCGGCTTGTTTCAGCTGCTTTTGATTAAGAGAATGAATTTTGAATTAAGAGGAAGCTTCTCTGATTCCCACTCTTGGCCTTCTTCAGTCCCCCTCTTCTTTTCCAGCTTCTAAATCCTCACCTCTGGTCTCTTCCTAGTTCTTATCTTGGTCAGTATCTTTCACAGATAAGTGCATTCTCCTCCAAAGCTTAGGTTTTTGGGCATTCATTCACTTTTTTTTTTTTTACAGGAAGTACTTTACTCATGGTATCCTTTCCCTCTGGCCCCTTTCTCACTTACACTCAAATTCATTTTGGCCAGTGTTTATCAGGAACCTATTAAGTGTCAAGCGTCCTCTAGAGGTGCTGGATCAGTACAAAGATGAGTAAAACATCCCTTTCCCTCAGGGAATTTATAATCTTGCTGTAAATTTGATTGCATACATCCCTGCCCTAGTCATACAAAGATACAGGAGCTCTTAACTTGCATTTTAAAAATATATTTTTAAAACTACTTCACTATAATTCATTATTTTGTTTTGTGTATTTTAAAACATTCTGAAAAGGGGTCCATGATGCAAAAAAAGTTTAAAACCTCTGGTAACAGAAGATGGATAGAGACAGTGATGGGGGGTCTGAGGTGTCTCAATTTATGTTGGGGGCACCAAACAGTGTTATACTGATTTAGACAAGTTATTTTACTTCTCTGGGCCTTAGTTTACTCATCTGAAAAAATTAAGACTAAAAGACCTCTGAGATCCCTTTTGAGCTCTATGAACCTCAAATCTTTCCACCCATGTTGGTTTTTTTTTTCTGTCACCTAAGCCAGAACTCTCTTTAAGGTAGTGGTCAACTTCATTGAGCCCATCAAGAGGCAAAGACACTTTGTTTTGCCTCCTAATCTCCCAATATCCAGCTTCCTGCCCAGAGTAGCATTTCCAGAGGAGTGTCTGATTTGTGTCCCAAACCGGCCTCTTTTGCCCCAAACTCTCTGGGACTTAGAATGTGGGTTAGACCAGCCCAGGTTTCCAAAGGGGAATAGAGACAAGCTTATGACTTCGGAAGATGATGATGGTTGGGAAAAGTCTCTGCCAGTCCCTTCTACTCCTAGGTGGTGATAGATGGGAAGGTAGCTCACTGTTTATTTCCCCTGGCAGCCTGGAGAGAATTGATGTGGAGCAGGGGTATCGCTGCAGCTGCTATTTAATAAAAATACCCTGCATGTGTCCTGAGATTTATGAGTGAATATTCCCACCTGAGTGAGCCTCTCACCCTGCCAGATTTGAAGCAGCATGGGAAGGGGGTGAGGCTAAGCAAGAGACTTTGAGGGTTGAGATGGAGAGCTTGGCTGTCCTCTGCTTGACTCGGGAAATACCGGAAGAATCTGTTGTGATGTGTCAGTCTCTGGGTGCCTACAGTGCTGTACTGTGGGCGGCTACTGCCCTCTGATGGACAAAACTGCAATGTCCTTTGAAGAAGAGGCAAGCCAGTGGGGCTGATGGTGGCTTTATGCTAAGCGCTAGACGCAGCGGTTCTCAACCCGTGGGTTATGTTCAATTTGTAACAATGAAAATACATCCTGCATATCAGTTTAGATTCATAACAGTAGCAAAATTGCAGTTATGAAGTAGCAATGGAAATAATTTTATGGTTGAGGGTCAGCACAACATGAGGAACTGTATTAAAGGGTTGCAGCATTAGGAAGGTTGAGAACCACTGCGCTAGAGGGACATTGAATAGGTACATAGAATATGCCAGCTCATAGCCGTGTTCCAGGCCTGATTCTGGCCTTTCAAGGTAGTGGAGACTAGACAAAAGTCACTGTGCTGGGTTTCAGAAACCTCATGTTTACATCTCTGGGTCTCAAAGCACCACTACCATTTTGACCATCATCTTTCCTCAGAGAGATAGTCTAGATCTTGGCTGTTAGAGCCTTGGGTTATTAGCATTACCTCTTAAACCATTGGACCTGCTTCTATCCCAGCTCCCACAGCCATCACTGAGTGGTGAAATCATTGTGGAGAGGTGTCCCATCTTTCCTTTATCAGCAACAACAACTGTTGACCGACCAAAAGGCAGTTATGCACCCAGAGCCCTGAGAAAAGAAGACACTCCAGAGATAATCCTGCTTCCAGCCCAGCTCTCAGAGTCCTCATCTGGATAAGCAATTCTCCTGTGGAGATGAGTTGAGATACCTCCACCAACCATCCCTCCGTGCCCCACCATACACACTGCAGTCAAGTCAAACTAGTAAGGAACCCCGAGGGAGAGAAAGGAGGCAGTTTGTGCTTGATAAGTCAAATCACCACCGCTCCACCTTGATCAGCTTTTCCCCTCATACCCTACGGGGACAGCCCAGGACCCTGAAACCAAGAGCCTTGTGATTTGCAATGTTTCCAGCCCAGTGCCCTCAGCCATCGGTCTGGGAAGCAACCCCAGTGGAGATGCAGTCTGCAGCCACCACTGCTGAAGACCCAGAAAAATTCTTCCCATCAAAGTCCTGGTGGGGAAGGCGTTAAGCTTTTATGTAGCATCTAGTATGTGCCACATTAATGCTTATTCATGAAGTGCTTTACATTTGATCCTTACAATAGCCCTCCAGGTAGGTGCTGTTATCCCCACTTTGCAATCAAAGAAACTGATGCAGAGGTTAAGTGACTTGGTCACAGCTAGAAGGTGTCTGAGGCCAGACTCAGGGGAACTCAGGCCTTCCTAACTCCAGGCCCAGTGCTCTACCGTGCCATCTAAATGCCTTCACACTGCCAAATGGTTCTACATCCACAGATTGTCTGGCTATTTGTTTATGAGGATGTATGGGGTGCTCAGGAAGACTAGCACCTCTGGTGTGAGGATGGCTGAGCCCTTTTCAAGGCTGCTCATCCACCTTTGGTATCCACCTGCCACCCAATTCTCACCTGTGGCTCCAAGAAACTGTAACATATGTAGCAGCTAAACTCCAATAAAGCCATCATGGCAGATGGGCTAAACCAGGTCGAGGGTGGGTGAATTAGGGGAGTGTCACTCCAAGTAGGCAGAAGAGAACAATTTGTTCCAGTGGCCATGAAGGCAGCTGAAGTATGCATTGTAGAGCTTGGTCAGGCATCAAAGAAGCCAACGTCATCCATTTCATCCCAGGTCTCTTGCCTTTTGTCCTGCTAGAGGACTTTGATGACTCCGCAAGAGAGAGGCAGGTTTATGACTTCATGCAACTCTGCCTCACTTGAATCCAATTTATACACGAGTCAAAAAAAAAAAAGGCTATGAGATTCTTTTTTTTTTTACTCATTTACTTTTAATTTACAAGATTCAGTTCCACAATCACTTGAGT
>JAQQSU010014431.1:0-11422 GCA_028627135.1 Pseudochirops cupreus | reverse complement strand
GGACCCATTGTTGCTGCTCATGATTCTTCCCTCTGAACCTTGCAGTGTTTATATTTCTTGTGACCACGCAGAGCTTACCACTGAAACGGTTTTGTAAGAAAATATTACATTAAGTTTATATTCATGCAAAGAAATATCAGTTATACCTTTAAAGCATCATGAACATTTTCCAGTTTAATTCCCAATTATCTTACAGAGCCAGAGGTTGATATAGCTCAGAGAGTAACACAAGTGTCTTAGGAAAAAAGCAAGCAAATCCTTAGTTTTGACCTGAATATTTGAGAAAGTTGCCTTTTGATTCTCTGGTCTGCACACCTAAGAAAATTCCTTAAGTAAACAGCTATAAATTGTGATGTTCCCCATTTCAAGGGGTATCTTTTATTAACATCCTCTCCCCCATCATGTCAGATACAAAGTATGCACGAAACCCCCTGAGCTCTGAAGAAGTCAGCTAAAGAAACTTCACCCCTGACAGGCTGTTAGAGGAAATCCCAGTAGGATACTGTGTGAACTATGAGGATAGAGTGCTTTTTCCTCTTCCAGTACTCATTACTTAGTTATTTTGAAAACACGTTTATCATTTGAGACCAGAGACTTCTGAAAGTTTTCCTATGTCCTGGCCCTCGATGACATTACTGATATAAAGTATAGTAATTTGTATCAAGTATGACACTTTAAGTATATAAAAATGTAATTCTTGACAGTCTCCGAAGATTCTGTCTGCCAGTATCAGTCTCTTCAATTGCTCTATTTACTACAAACAAGTGGAAAACGTGGATCTGAGAGGTAACTATATCAATAAAGCTTCATACTTTAATATCTAGAATTTTAATGCCATAAGTGCTTCTGGTATAGACCTTAACCAATCCATACCTTCCTTGTGAAATTCTTGTTCATGCTTTTCCATAAACTTTTAAGTTTAGGGTACAGAATGAGATATAGGCATATGTATAAATTAGATTATATACAGATATTTCTTGTTGTTCAATTGTTTTCAGTCAGATATGACTCTTTGTGACCCCATTTGGGATTTTCTTGGTGAAGATACTAGAGTGATTTGCCATTCCTTTCTCTGGCTCATTTTTTTTTTAATTACAGATGAGAAACTTAGGCAAGCAGGGTTAAGTGACTTACCTGGGGTCACACAGCTAGTAAATGTCTGAGGCCATGTTTGAACTATATCAGCTCTGTCACCTACCTTTCCAATAGATAGACCAAGTTTTAGGGACTATTACAAAACAATAGAAATGTCGATTCTCCTTTGTATGGTAGCTTGTATGGAGGCACTATAAAATGACATTTTCATTTCACTAAGAACTTTGTGGTTCACTACCCTTAGTCATTCTGTCCTTTTCTGTACATAGGGACTAGTCCTCCCTCATACACAATACTGAAGCATGTCATGGGTTATGTGACCTTTATTTTTAAGTCCAAGTTCCACTCATGTTGACAAAATATCATGTGGTTGGTCAGCAATCTACTGGAGCTTCTATGGAAACTAAGCAGAAAATGTTATTTCTGAGAAAGTAAGAGAAGCCAGAATCAATAATCTAAAAGCATGATGTTCTCTTCTTTGATTACTGTTCTCATAGCATGTTCTGTCTCTCTTGCGCTACATGAAAGTACCTATCCTGTTTTGAAATTTGTTCCCTATCAGTAACCCTGTAGGGAGAAGGCTTCCCAAGTAAATTTTGCCCTCCAGATTCTTTTAAGCACAGTTCTCACAATTGATCTATAGTTTTGATCTGTATATCACTGAAATTCATTCTGCATTAAATGATATGCAGGAAACGATATTTTGCTACTTCCATTTTCAATGAATCTTTACTATAGGGGAGAGGAATTAAGAAAAAGATGTCTTTCACTTATGTAAAGAAAATTTTAAATTTCTTTTTAGCTAGAAATATAAAATATAAATTATTTTTAAAACAGTTTTTTTTATTTTATAGGAAATGTATGTCAAGTCACATTCTAAAGGCAGTTTGAAAAGATCCATATAAGAATTCAGAATTCTTCAGACAAGATGGGAACTAGGTTGTTTCTTTTCTAAAATAAAAGCTGTGATTTCATATTTAATTTGTAGACATAGTTTCAGTGTCCTCATGGAATATAATTTTAAATGTCACTATGAACTATGCCATTTTGAGTATTATCAATATTTAGGTGAAGTACAAGGAAATAAATTAAGACATTTGAAATCTGAATTTCATAAACAAAGAACTTACAAAAATCCGTAAAGACAGTAAGAGTGTGATAAAAGATATTTATTTTAATTTGGAAATCCTAACTAAATATTCAAAGTGTTTTAATGAAGATATGTTTGTGAATAAATATGGTAAAAGTCACTGAAATTCTTTGTCCTGAAAAAGTCAAAACTTTTTAGAACCATTTCATTATGAAATAGTATTGTGAAAAGAATGAGTAAAATTGCTGCTAACATCAGTGGAAAACAAATCAAAATTGGGAACTTGCGTGACGTGATTGTGGTGGATGAAAGTATGAAAATCAATGTGCTGGCTCAAGCAATCTCATTTATTTAGGCATGCAATGAAAATCTTGATGTAAGTAAAAACAATTCTTGATTTATGTCTCTTGATGATACTACAAGAAAAGATATTTTAATAAAGTATATGAGATTTTTTTTAAAAAGTATAATCTTTCATTATCGAAATGATAATGGCTACAAATGTTGCTGCAGAAATTAAAAGAAGAAATAGATTTTTTGCTCAATCATTGGCTAAGCAGAATGAAATTGCTCCTAATAATCAGTTTTATCCTATTCACTAGGATATGAGGAAATGTACTCAAAAGTAATGAATATGGAACCCATGTGAAGTTAAGAAAACAGGGAATATTGTACATTCCCAAGGATTGAATCATTGAGTTTTCTTCATTTCTCTTGCAAGTGGAATGTTAGCAAGAAGGTTTACTTCATATAGAAGCTTGCAGGCTTTCCTGCCATTAAGTTTCAAAGTGATTTTGGCAACTTTTCCATGAAATCAAAGTGTTTTTTGAAATGACAGTCACCAGAAAAATATAGTAATAAGAACTGGGTTCAGGACTTAGCTTTCATTATAGATATCACTGGCCCTTTCCCTGAGTTGAATTTAAAACTTCAGGGTCAAAAATACTTTACAGCATTTATATATGACTGCATTGAAGCATCTGTGATAAAACTTTACCTTTGGGAAGGCAATGAAAATTATTATTTGACATATTTTTCCACATGTGTAAATAACCAAGAGTCATTTTATTCCTGAAGTTTCAGAAAGAATGTCTCAAAATATTCAGTAATTACTATATGAATCTGAAAGGTGATTTGAAGTAGTCAAAGTGGGTGAAAACAATTTTTTTACTCTTTAGCATTCCATTTTTTTCTAATGTTAAAAGCAAAAAGGAACTTGTTGAAATTCAGTGTAGCAGTGCTTTAAAAAAAAAGTATAATGAAATTATTGTGGCCCAGATACAGTACTTAGAAAATTCCAGGTTAGTTTAATTACTTTGGACTGGGAAAGCCAAGATGGAGGAAGGACTTGGGAGTATCACAATGACTTTATGACTCAGGAAAAAACACTTTGAGTTTTGTCATAAAGAAGAGTTATGAACCAAATCCTTCACCTCCAACAAAATTCAGAGAATGTCTCTGCATCTGCTTTACCAGCAGGGTTATCAATTTGGGTGGGGAAACTTTAGAAGCATCAAATTGGTACTGGAACCTTTGTAATGTGAGCCTGGCATTCTTAGAAAACTAAGTGATACAACATATAGAGAGATGGATATGGAGTTGGGAAAACCTGAGTTCAAATCCTCTCTTAGACATGTGTTAAGTGTCTGACCCTGGACAAGTCACTTAAACTCTCTGATGCTCAGTTTCCTTATCTGTAAAATGAAAGGCTCATACTTGATAACCTCTTGGGTCCATTCTGCCTCTAAATCTATGACCCTCTAACTGTGCCTGATTTTGTAATCTGTGTTTTGCCTCATTTACCCTAGGCCTGCCTTAGGGAGAGGATATTGTATAAAAGCATATTGAACTGTCTGGCCAACAAAAATACGAGCTGTCTCAAGTTTCTCAATAGAAAGTGGACAATATAGGAAAGACCCTCCTCACATATGGGCCCTTTGTCCACTTAAATAGTATTGAATTAGATTGTGTCTTTTAAGGCAAAGGTCAGTTATAAAGGTGTTGTGAAAAGTATAAGGTGTAAAATCTTTCTATACCCACTGTATATCCCACCTGGGTGTATACGACCAGTAGATATCCCTTTTATATAAGACCAAGAAAGTACAGTGAGGCCTGAAGTATCCTCTGATGCCTTATCATTTATGTTCAGATGTTGAACAGTAAAGAGTGAGACAACTTTCAATTTTCTCTGCACTATAGGTAAGTCCCTCTATAAGGAGTCTGTGATCTAGTGGAAGCCCAGGCCCATAAGCTGGAGGATCTGGTTCCCATCAAGGATATCCAAGACTAATATGATGCACTTGTATTAAATTATGAGGAAGACAGAGTTTGTCTGGCATTTTAATATTCCATCTTCAAATCACAACACAAAGAGAATCATGTTTTCTAACAGGTCTTCTGTACATTGAAATACACAAAATGTAATTAAAGCATTATAACATTTTTATATATAAGTCTCTATTTTAGTTCTTAAATATTTAGAACAAATATGTTCAAAATCTCTTTAAAATTTTCTTGTACTTTTTACCTGAAAAGAAACTATATTCTGTGGAGCTCACGAGTATATAGCAAGTAGTAACAAAAAAATATAGCATGTTTGCAACCACGTTTGAAAATGTGTGGCATAATATTATAATAATTTATGTGTATATTATATATACGTATATTTTATATATACATTATATATAAACACACATGCACATATATGTGTATATAGAATTACAATTGAAACCTAAAATCAGTGCTTTCCTACATGAATTTTATGGCTCTCTTAGATTATTAAATTCATGCTAATGGAATGAGAAAATATTTGCAAAAGTAAATCAGAATTATTTGCTATGATTGCTAGTTTGGTAATGTTACTACTATTATGGAAGCATATTATTGCTAATGAGGCTAATAAATGCTATTAGATGGTATATTAGATATAGAATGCTGGCCTGTAGTCAGGAAGACTTGAGTTTAAATCCAGTTTCAGACACTTAAAGGCAGTGCCATGCTGGGCAAATCACTTAATCTTGCTGCCTCAGTTTCCTCAGCTGTAAAATAATGGTAAGGATAATGATAGCACCTACCTTGAAAGATTGTTATGAGAATCAAATGAGATAAAATTTGTAAAGTTGGAAGAATGAAGGCAGTGAGAGAGACCCAATAAATCCAAGAGTTGTTTAGAGCCAAGACATTAAGGAAATATTAATCCTTTGTAGTGTCTGTTAGCAAGTTTATAAGGTCAGAGAGAGACATATGACTGCCAAAAATCTGAAAAGCATTATGACCTGGCCTACAGGAAAAAAATTATTCTTTTTCACCTCCTCTCAAAGGTGTTGCTAATGTATTACATTTAGTATTGGTCATTTGACAATTCTTAATTAATAAAGAATAGTTCAGAAAACTACTAAACTGTCAGATGCTGCAAGAACATGTGGTACTTGAGGGAGCTCAGTTTTATTTAACATTAGATTTCACTACATTCCTTACCATGATGTTCTTGAATGTTTTGTTTACTTTTACTTTCAAATATACTAGTAACTTCTTGAACTTTCTTATTTTTATAGCCATATCTTCATGAAACCTCAAAGAGGAATATGAATTGATCTCAAGCCCAAAAAGCCTTCTTGGAAGAGCTTAAGAAGGATTTAAAAAATCAAATAAGAGAGGTAGAAGAAAAATTTTTAAATACAATTGAAAAAAATGGGCAAGAAAGTACCCTGAGGAAAACGATTCCTTAAAAAGCAAAATTGATAAAGTGCAAAAGGAGGGACAACAGGTAACTGAAGAAAACAAATTGTTAAAAATTAGAATTAGGCAAGTGGAAGCTAATGACTCTATGAGACATCAAGAATCAGTAAAACAAAATTAAAAAAAAAAATTAAAATATAGAAGAAAATGTAAAATACCTCATCGGAAAAGCAACTAACCTAGAAAAGAGATCTAGGAGAGATAACTTCATAATTACTGGTTTGCTGTGAAAGCCAGGATAAAAAAAAAGAGCCTTGACAGTCTCTTTCAAGATATTATCAAAGAAAACTTCCCTGCAGTCTTAGAACTAGAGGGTAAAATAGTCATTGAAAGAAGCCACCAATCACCTCATGAAAGAGATCCCAAAATGAAAATGCCAAAGAATATTGTAGCCAAATTCCAGAATTATCAGGTCAAGGAGAAAATATCACAAGCAATCAAAAATAAACAATTTAAATATCATGGAACCACAGTCAGGAGTATCTAGGACCTTACAGTAAAGGATCAGAGGGCTTGGAATATGATATTCTGGAGGGCAAAGGAACTTGGATTACATCCAAGGATCAACTACCCAGCAAAACTGAGCATAATCTTTCAGAGGAAGAGATGGACATTCAATGAAATAGGGGACTTTCAAACCTTCCTGATGAAAAGATCAGAGTTTAACAGAAAATTTGATCTTCAAAAAAAAACTATTGAACTAATAAATAAAATTAAGATCTGGTTTTAGAAAAAAAAATTGATAAACCTTTGGTTAATTTGATTTTTTTTAAAAAGAAAGAAGAAAACCAAATTATCAAAAATGAAAAGGGTAAATTCAACACCAATGAAGAGGCAATTAAAACAATAACTAGGAGCTGTATTGCCCAACTTTATATCAATAAATCTAATCATCAAAATGAAATGGATGAATATTTAGAAAAATATAAATTGCCAAGATTAACAGAGGAGGACCTAAATACATAAATAACTGTATTTCAGAAAAAGAAATTGAACAATACCTCAAAGAACTTCCTAAGAAAAAATTTCCTGGATTTATAAGTGAATTTTACCAAACATTTAAAGAACAATTAATTCCAAAACTATATAAACTGTTTGGAAAGATAGGCAAAGAACGAGTCTTACCTAAGTCTTTTTATGACATAAATATGATGCTGATACCTAAACCAGGATGAGTGAAAATAGAGAAAGTTATAGACCAATTTCCCTAATGACTATTGATGCAAAAAACTTAGGTAAAACATTAGAAAAGAGATTACAGAAATTTATCACCAGGATGATACACTATGACCAGGTGGGATTTATACCAGAAATGCAGGGCTGGTTCAATATTAGGAAAACTGTCAGCATAATTGACCATATCAATAACGAAACTAACAGAAATCATATGATAATTTTAACACATGCCCAAAAAAAACTTTTGAAAAATATAGCACCCATTTTTATTAAAAACCTTAAAAAGCATAGGAATAAATATAGTTTTCCTTAAAAAGATAAGCAGAGCCTATCTAAAACCATCAGCAAGAATTATATGTAATGGGGATAAGCTAGAAGCTTTTAGGATAAAAACTCACTATTTGACAAAAATTGCTGGGAAAACTGGAAAAAAGTATGGAAGAAACTTGGTATACATCAACATCTCACACTGTATACCAAGATAAGGCCAAAAGGAGTACATGATTTAGACATAAAGGGTTATACCACAAGCAATTTAGGAGAGCAAGGAATAGTTTACCTGTCAGATGTATGGAGAAGAAAAGATTTTCTGTCCAAACAGGAGATAGAGAACATTATGAAATGCAAAATGGATAACTTTGATTACATTAAATTTTAAAGTGTTTTGTACAAATAAAACCAATGCAACCAAGATCTGAAGGAAAACAGAAAGCTGGGAAACAATTTTTATAGCCAGTGCTTCTGATAAAGACCTCATTTCTCAAATATGTATGGAGAATTGAGTCAAATTTATAAGAATATAAGTTATTCCCCAGTTCACAAAGGACACGAACAGACAATTTTCAGAAGAAGAAATCAAAGCTATCTATAGTCATATGAAAAAATGCTCTAAATCACTATTGATTAGAGAAATGGAAATTAAAACAACTCCAAGATATCACCTCACACCTATATGATTAGCTCACATGACAGAAAGGGAAATGATAAATGCTAGAGAAGATGTGGGAAAATTGGAACATTAATGGGTTGTTGATGGAGTTGTAAATTGATCCAACCATTATGGAGAGCAATTAGGAAGTATGCCCAAAGGTTATAAAACTGTGCCTACCCTTTGATTCAGCAATACCACTTCTAGGTCGGTATCCCAAAGAGATCATAAAAAAAGGGGAAAGGACCCACATGCACAAAAATATTTCTAGGAGCCTTTTTGTGGTGGCAAAGAATTGGAAGTTGAAGGGATGCCCATCAATTGGGGAATGGTTGTGGAATATGAATGCGATAGTGCACTATTGTGCTATAAGAAATGATGAGCAGGTGGACTTCAGAAAAACCCTGGAAAGATTTATATGAACTGATGCTGAGTGAAGTGAACAGAACTGGGAGAACACTGTATGCAGTAACAGCAGCATTGTGTGGTGATCAACTATGATAGACTTAGCTCCTCTTAGAAGTATACTTAAGTACTTGGATCTTAGAAGAAGATCCAAGAAAACTTCAAAAGGCTTATGATGGAAAATGCTATACACATCCAGAGAAAAATCCATGGATTCTGAATGTAGATTGAAATATACTATTTCTACTTTTAAGGATTTTTGTTTTTTCTTTCTCATAGTTTTTCCTTTTTGTTCTCATTCATCTTTCACAACATGACTAAGGTGAAAATATGTTTAACATGATTGTAAGTATATATATACATATATATATCAGATTGCTCACTGTTTTGGGGAAGGGGAAAGGATGTAAGGGAGAAAAATTTGGAACTCAACGTCTTATTAAAATGGATGTTGAAGTACACGTAATTAGAAAAAATGAAATGCTATTAAATGGGGAAAAACAACAACAACAAACAACACAAAGATACTGGAATGGTTTGGCATTTCCTTCTCCAGCTCATTTCATAGATAAGTAACTGAGGCAAACAGGGTTAAGTGATTTGCTCAGGGTCACATAGCTAATAAGAGTCTTTAAACAGAAAGATGAGTCTTCTTTACTCTAAGCCCAGCACTCTATCGTGCGTACCACTTTGTATGCTTTTGGTGAAATGTGCAGTGGATTAAGGCACAAAGTGTTTCTAAGCCTAGTTGAGTTGTCTGCTCCCTCTGTGGCTCTGGAAAACCTACCTAAACTATTTTTCATCTTACCCCTCTGCGAAGTGGCTTTACTTCTTTTGTTACTGTTGCAAAGTTTTAAGGACCTAATAAGATCCTGTCTATAACCACTCTGTAAGGAGCTGGGCAGTTTTGAGGTATTATTCTAGGAGACAAATTTCTTCCTGCCCTTTCCCTGTAAAACTATGTTGTTTTCCCTTCCTAGTTCTTTTATAAATCTGAGACCCTCTCCTAAAGCTTCCATTCCCACAGAAATCTGTGACTTCTTTGATTATTGATGGAAATGGTCCCAGAATCAAGGACTACTGTTCAAAATGCTCTTTAATATTGTCACTTTTCAGACAAATTATCAAATTTCAGTTCCAAATGAAACATCAGGACTTCTATTAAATCTTTTAAAGTGAACAACCATTTCCACAAACTGTTAACCAGCTATATGAAAGGTAACGGTTATAAAGGTATGCATTTGTTCCTATTTCCAATTCCTGAAGCATGCTGAACCACTGCACAGTATTATTTCTGCTCTAGGCCTACCTACATGTGGCAGGAGTTTAGGAGTGAGAAATGATATATCATCTTTGGGGAAGGATTCCTCCCTATTTCTTTCCTTCAGCAGTGAAACCATGGCACTGTGAGGAGACCTGATGAGTACCAGCTTTTGGCCTTGAGATATGATTTAGGAGCCTTTGGAAGTAGATATAATACGAAGTAGATGACAAGGAAATTAGCCTGAATGTAGTGGCATAGAAGGCTAGGCAATGGTTGCAGTTAGTAGTGTTCTGGAGCATGATGTGATAGGGGGATTGAATGCAGATTATGAGACTGATCATGCTTGGTGAAATCCCCCTCCCATCAGGTGATATGGGGAAAGAAAAAGTTACTAAGAACAAATGCTGGAAGCACTTGATGCCCCCAGATGTTGACCAAGAGTTTCCTAAATGTCATGGCATACAAGTGTGTCAAGGTCTCTACTTGTGATATTTTAATACATGCCACATCTGGAACACCTAGTCTGGGACCACATGGAGGAATAGAAAGAAGACAGTAACACAATATGCAAAAGACAATGTTTGCCTTGTACTGATTGAGTACTTTATTAGCTTTTTTTTCTGGTTAACTGAGAATAGAGTTAAAACAGTTTTATCTTTAAATCTCTGTGACAGCTGGGCACATGACTATTAAAGAACATCTTGATGTTGGATAAAGCAGTTTTATTGAAGAGTGGTAGGATAGGTCCTAAAATCATGGAAGAATAATTTGCTTTGGGTCAGCTTCCATGCATAAAAGAAAGGTTTCATTAAAAAAAAAAAAGCCAATATGTTCTGATGTACACAGCCCAACTCTGAGGTAAGAGAGCATTGTGTGCTCCCTTTAGGAAGAAAATCTGAGACAGACACATAGGGATGATTTCCAAAAGCAGTCCAGTGAATTGTTTAAAATATACATTTAGCATAGAAATAGAACTTGACATGTGGAGGGAACAAGGAGAGGAGTATTCTGAAGATTTTTCAAACCTACCACCAATCCATCAGTATGTATGTCTCCACACATTCCAATTTTGTGGCAACAATTCCCCTTTTTGTGGGTGTGGACATAACTATTAGAGAGGTAATATGAATAGATTTAACGGAAAATGGACTTTTTAAAGAAAAATATTTTCTCTCCTATTCAAGACCCTGAGGGCGGCTGCCAGGCTGGCTCACACTCTAGGAGAAAAGGTAACATACACATGACGGCACAAAAGAGAATTGACAAAGTGTGTTTATTTCAAAAGTGCAGAAGACCAAAAGCAGCACATTGTGAAGTTGCTATTTGATTATTTGCAACCTATTGATTTTTTAGGAAAGTTTCAGCAGTTTGGAGGCAATGAGGCAGCAGAATGGATAGAACACAGTGCCTGAAGTCAGGAAGACCTGCATCCAAACCTCAGTCTCAGATGCTTCCTTTCACATGACCCAGGGCATATCACAACCTCTTTCTGCCTTGGTTTCCTCGCCTGTAAAATAGGGCTAATAATACCTATCTCCCAGAAGTATCACGAGAATAAAATAATGTGTGAATGCTGTCTGCTGCTATTCCCTTTATCGGGGGTACTAAACACTGATAACAATGCTACAAAGACAAAATACAAAATTTAAGTTATTTTAAGAAGCAAAAAACAAATATAAAGTTCAGTCCTTTCCAACTCTATTTTCTTCTCAAATGCCTAAGGACT
>JAQQSU010014430.1:0-11423 GCA_028627135.1 Pseudochirops cupreus | reverse complement strand
TTTAAAACTCTAGTTTCAATATTCTATCCACAAGTCCATACTGTTTTTCAATTCAGGAAATACCATAAAAAATAAAGGGGAAAAACAAAACTTACCTTTTAATTTAGGGTTTTGATCTTTTTTTTTTACCCTTGAATGTGATGAGTTGGACCAGACTAAAACGTGCCCTATATTTTTTAAATGTCACCAATTGTCATCTTCTCAGAAAACCATTATATGCTGACCTAACATCTGAAGGTCATAATCAATCAATCTGCCATCAGAGTGATGAATTAGTGTGACTTTTATGCCATTTAGATATAGTAGGTAATTTGTTGCTTAGGGAATCCTTCAAATGACTTCAACAAAACAATCTAGCAGAAACTCTTACAATTAAACTCAAGATTTGATGTTTTGTTTTTGGGGTAAAAAAGAAAACACTTAGGAATCTTAGAAAAATACGTGTAGTGACTTCAATAAATAGTGTAAGTCATTGGTTGTCAGAATATATCCATGGACTCCTGAGGGTCCTCCAGATCCTCTCAGGGGATTTATAAGGTCAAAACTATTTTCGTATTAACACTAAGATGCTTTAATTTCTAATAAGGTAAATATCAGTAGGTATAATTCACATAAACAAAAGCTCTTGGTGGAGGATGTGTCCATTTTTAAGAGTATTTTGTAGAGAACCACTCATATAAACATAGAAGTGCCTCTTTTGCCTCAGTGAGCTGCCTTTTGAAATGCTGCCTTAACTATTCTAAGTTACTATTTAAACAATTCACTTAACTTCAGTGATATTCTCTTTAAAATTGGTTATTAAGTAAAGTCCTATCGTGGCTGTTAATTGTGGGCTATTGTAGCCACAGTCATCAAAACTTTTTATTTTCTATTTTGTCAAGACATCTGTTGAATATTGCTAATGTTTTATTCTCCAACTGCCAAAATACCCTATAAATTTTCCTGAAACTTGATAAAGCACTTCTTTATTCTCCATCAGTATGCAGGGGCCAAACAACTAGGTGCTTATAATTATGCAAATGAACCTTGGCTAATTACTTGCTCTTGTCTTCAATTTTTCATTTGTAAACGGAGGGGATTGAACTACATGAGCTCTAAGTTTTCTTCAAGCTCTAAAATTCTTTGTTTTTCTGAAATCAGACATTGGTTAAATTGATTAGACATTTTGATATTAGAAGATGTAAAGACGTAGTTTCAGGATCTCAGATTATGAGTTTAGAGCTAAAAAAAAAAATCCTGGAATTGTCATCTAGTTCAGTATTCTCATTTTACAAGTAAGGAAAATGAGGTCAAGAGGTTAAGAAGTTTGCTCAAAGTCAGAGTCAAAATAAGTGGCAGAACTAAAATGCTAAACCAGGAGATCCCACTACAGAGACCAAGCTCTTATGGATTACCTAATAGTACAAAGTATTTGGAGTTTTTATTTTATAGGTCTAGAGTGAAATGTCCACTTACTGTACTCTTAGTTACAAAAGAGGAATCACTAAATGAGGGACTATACATACAGATGAGTTGGTTGTAAAACAGAAATACTGAAGTTTAACTTCAACTCTGTCTCTCATTTGCCGCATGAACAAATGGTACAATTCGTAAAGTATTAAAAAGAACTCATGAAACTTTTGTTGGCTGGGGAACATTTACCCAGAGTTGACTAATATCAAGGGATAAAATGGTATCTGATATGCTTTAGGTATAATTTAGTCCTCTGCAAGCTACGCTCCTGATTCTCTCTAACATTTTCTTTACCATGCCCCAGAAAATTCTTTATCCTGTAATCTCATTCCAGACCTTTAATTCATACAGTGGAAGTACCATCAGCCCCTGGGTCCACTCCTCTCATTGGATGGTTCTTTGAAGAACTGCCATCTCAAGAAGGAGGTCCAAGTCAGGCATGTCTACATTTCTCTCTAAGCTGTACTTTTTACTCTCTCCCAGACCTTCTCTACTGTGCTCTCATATTGAGTACCATCATTTTTCATACCCTCCCCCAATGCATTTTCTTTCTCCATTGAAATGTAAGCTCCTTGAGGACTAGGCTGTCTTTATTTATGATTGTATTTAAACTCATGATGCCTGGCACATAATAAGGGTTTATCGTTATTATTGAGTCATTTCAGTCATATCTGACTTTTTGGGGGTTTTCTTGACAAAGATACTAGGGTGATCTGCCATTGCCTTTTCCAGCTCATTTTATAGATAAAGAAACTGAGGCAAACAGTTAAGTAACTCACCCAGAATCACTCAGGTAGTAAGTGTCTAAGGCTGCATTTGAACTTAGGACGATGATTCTTTCTGACTCTAGACCCAGCATTCTATCCATGGTGCCAACTAACTGCCCCAGCAAAGATTTAATAAATGTTTTTGTGACTGACTGACTAGTTAGGATTATGGGTAGGAGCAAAAATCTCTGGCCTGTCTCCAAAAGATAATGGATTTCCCCTCATCGATGGTTTTTTTTTTTTTTAGAAAAATTTGAATGACTTCTAGTTGTGTATGTTGTGGAATGGATTATTGTTCATGTTCAGATTTGACTAGATGCTCCTTGAGAGTCCCACTCAACAATCTGAGATTCAATGATTCTGTCCCTTGACATCATTCCTTTATCTTACCATGTGACAAGCCTACAGCTTTTTCTTGATACTTATCTCTTTGATGATATATTTTATGTTTCTTCTGGCATTCAATTCATCATGCTACAATCTATAACTTTTTATGCATTTATTTCTGGCTTTGCAAATTCATGTGGACAATTTTCTTTCTCTTCCACTTTTTCCAACTTAAAATCTTCTTGATCATACTTACAAAACTGCAGATAGATTTGTTTTACTAGACTTTATTTAATATATTCCATTCTTGTCTAAAAGAAACCTACATTTCAAACCCTGGTCTAGAAATACAAATCATGCTTCCAAAGAATGTCTCAAAAGAATTATTCACCATGTGTATCTACCCTTCTTTCAAACTTTCTACCTTCAGTCAGCCCTAAAGTCTTCCATTCCTTTTTCAAATTTCCTAGTAATATTTTCTGTGCTCATTCTAGCAGTATCATTTGTTCCAATAAGTATCACAAAGAGAGAGCTGCATTATACAGGGTTAAAAGTCTCAAGAAGCTCTCCATCACATAAGAACATGAATCTAGAACTGGAAGGGACCAAAAAAAACCTTTCTTGCTCATCCTCTTTATTTTAAAGATGAGGCTCATGGAAGGTAATCTATGTGACCAACTAGGCATCAGTGATATGGTTTGAAACAAAGGCCCCTGCTAGATTTATAGGAAGGAACATTAGAGGCAGTCTAGTAATAGAATCATAGTATCATATATGTAGAGCTGGCTATCTAGTTCTACTTTCTTATTCTACTTATAAGGAAATTGAGGTCCAGGGAAGTTAAGTGACTTGAAAAATGTAATGTAATAGTCATTGATTCCATCCAGTTATACTATAGTGTCCTCTACTTCCAAATCTAGTACTAATTTCCACTATGTCATACTGACTGTATATTGGGTACAAGATGAAAGATGGTAGACCTCTCTTTTGATAAAGGGATCTCTCTCAAAGACTGCTCATCCTATCTCTTCCTCTGACCCTTGCTGATTAGTCTGTCTTTTATGATATATATAGCACAAGAAACTGTTTCCATGTCCATTCACTTGAGTGCCTGGAGGCACCTACCATGAGGCTTAATTAATTTATTTTAGACTTTCATTTGTCATTATTATTATTATTATTGTTATTATGAATTTGACAGCAGAATTAAGCAGACAAATTTGACCTCACAGTTATCACTGAAAATTTGCATTAAAAATGAAATTATTATTAACTAACTAAAATTTATTTAATGCTTCCTATGTACCAGGCCCTGGGCTAAACAAATTACAATTATCTCATTTGATATTCAACAACAACCCTAGGAGGTAGGTGCTACCCTCATTTTATAGAGGAGGAAATTAAGGCAGACAGAGGTTAATGACTTGCCCAGGGTCATATAGCTAAGGTCTAGGTTCAGATTTGAATTGATGTCTTTCTGATTCCAGGCACAATGCTCTATATCCTGCAAATACAATTGCCCTAGAAGGTAATAGGTTTCATATCACATTCACATTTGTTTCAAGTTATAGATTTGTTCTGTTTGGTCCCTGAGAGAAAACCAGAAGCAATGAGCAGAAGTTGAAAAAAGGCAAACATCAGACTTAATGTTGGGAAAAAACTCCTATCAGATGTCCTAAACTACAATGAATGTAGTAGTGAACTTAGAGAACTGGTGGGTCCTCTAAGACCTCTTGTGGTGGGTCTTCAAACAGAGACTGGATGAACATTTGTTGAGTATGTTACAGTGGGGAATCTTTTCATTTATTAATTGGATTAGATCATCTTTGATATCCCTTTCACCTCTGAGATTTTAGTGCTCTGCATTTCATTCCAGGTAAGAATTAGTGTCACATTTGTGTCACTTAAGAAAAGATGTCCTAAGTAATAAAGTTTAAATAAGTTATTTATGTGGGTGAAAAAGCACACATATATTTCAGGTTAAAGCAGATAGAGCTGAACGATCATATTGACACCCCTCTCATATTATAGATGAGGAAACTGAGGCCCAGGGAAGTTAAGTCACTTGCTAGAGGTCACACAAGGTATAAGATGAAGTGTTGGGATCTGAACTTAGGTCCTCTAACTCCAGAGACATTGCTCTTTCAATTTCATGATGACTGCTTCATGCATGATGTGGGCCCTAAATCTGTTAGATATCAACTATTAATATGATGGATGTGTCAATACCAGATTTTGCATTTGGATCTCTGTCACTTTTGTCAGACTACAAACAACTAGATAGTTTTCTGTTTGACTACTCACGAAGAGTTTCCATATTTATTACAGGAAGAATAGAAAATAAAATACAATCCTTTAATTGGCCTGCAGCAATATAATTTTCAGACAGGCAAAGCTGGCATTTAATGGGGGCCAATGGAAGTTCTGAGCTCAATTTTCAGCAAGTTACACCTGTTATTTCAGCTGTTTCAGGTCAATGGCAGACAAGCAGGTTGAAATTGCAGGAGCTATAAAATCATTGACAGCTGAAATACAATTTTATTGCACTCACATTCCACAGCAAAAAGAATTGAGCATATCAAGGATGAGGTCAACCAGCTGCATTCCAATCTGTAGGGCCACATAGCTAGGTGAAAAAATCCTCAAAATCTGGACTCTCTAAATTTTATGCATCTGTTTCTTCAATTAGCATACTTATTGGTATCCTTAATCTACCCCTAATAGCAGCTCTAGTTTCTAATTAAGCACATAAAAACAACCCTACATAAAACATTGAGATCATTTCAGACTCCATACTCTCAGTATAATTAATTTCCAAATGGAGAATCAAACAATTTGCATAAAGAGTCTAGAAAAAAGAGGCTTTCGGAAAGCGAGTCCTTTGCTATAAAAGACAAACATGTTGGAAGTGGTTCTCTGTCAAAAGAATACAGATTCTTCACCAGGAACTTTAATCAACTTCTTTTCTTTTGAAATTTCATAGGAAACCAACCTAGGTTTTGTTTTTGCCCTATCATAGAGTTTGCTGCCTTACCTGAGAATTTTTTTAAATGCTGAAATCAACCAATGTTTATTAAGCATCTACTGCTTACAAGACACTGTGCTGGGGGCTGAGCTCCAAGATTTTAGGTGTGAATTTCATTCATCTGTCAAGTTTGATCTGCATATATAGGCTACCATGGGGACTCAGTTCATGCTATATGGCAATTCCCCAAATGTAACCATGTTTTCATTCCAAAACTATTTACTGTTCTTCATTCAGTAATTATCTCCATCTGGTTATGAACTTTTTTTGTTCTACATATTCTCAGACTACCCCCATTCACAAGCAGAGATACATTTTTTAATTCACACACACAAAAAAATAAAAATTTTTAAAGCTATTTGTTCCATTGTCTCTATGTTTTCCTATTCAAATTTCCAGAGATAAAAAAGAAATCATAAATTAAAAAAAATTAAATTGACATAGTATCATGGCACTCCAAATTTAAAAGCATATTTTGCTATATACTCTAAGAGATATTTAGAATTTGGCATTGGTCTTATGCCAGTGTCACATGATTTTTCTGGCCAAAAATGTGTAAGTTTTTTAACATCTCTCATTATACTTTAACTGGTTGC
This sequence comes from Pseudochirops cupreus, assembly GCA_028627135.1. Classification (NCBI taxonomy): domain Eukaryota; kingdom Metazoa; phylum Chordata; class Mammalia; order Diprotodontia; family Pseudocheiridae; genus Pseudochirops; species Pseudochirops cupreus. The sequence goes on along the minus strand of JAQQSU010014430.1, from coordinate 5,256 downwards.
TACACACGAAAAGTATCTACCACACCCAGCAGACTGACTAGGAGAGCGAAATGAAAACATGTCAAAACACATCCCCCAATAAATCTTCTTTACAGAAAAATCCATAGAGAAAATGAAAATAAAACCAAAAATGAGCAGAATTTACCAGTCTCAAAATTGTTATAATTCCTGTCATGAGGAAGATATGAGATTTTTAACTCATTAGCAGTTGGTCCTAGAAATAAAACTGGGGTCAGTCTGGGAGATTTGCCACTAAATAGGCTGATGCAGCCAGAATGGCATCTTCAGAAGATCAGGGTAAATCCCTCAAAAAGAACCAATAAAATAATAGGAATACAGGAGTGGAAATGAATGTTTAAATTGATACACCCCTGTGCAAATACACAAAAAGGCTTGACTGGTCCAGTGGTTAGGGCAATCAGTGTAGCTCACTTTGGGATCTGTTGCCTTTTTCTGGCTCTAATCCAGCTTTGGTAACCTGCGGTCCAAGGTAAAATAAAGTGCTGACTGAATATGTAGGGTTTTGACATAATTTTTAGTAGCACAACTCAGCAGAATTTAAGAGTCCCCAACATATAATTCTTTAGCCTCATAACATAAAGAAATGCACTGAAGAATGTTCTAAACATAGACATTATAGAATTTTCTAAGAGGGTCTCAAAATCAGTTAGTATTTATTTTCTACTTTATGTCATGCACTTTACTGGACAATAGGAATAATCTTAGTTACTCCCAAGGATCTTGCAGTCTATAGATGGGAAACAATGTACAGTTAGGTCCTGATCACTATGAATGGCAAATCGTATAAAGTAGTCATATGCATTTAAATCTACAATACTTTAAGTTATTGTATAAAATCTGCTTCCAGACTACTGAAAATATGCAGTGTGAATTCAAATGAAACCACTTCCCAGAATTCACCATTTGTGCCAATCAGGACCTAGTGATACTACTTTCACCAAAGCTTGGACCCATTTTTCCTGTATGGTGAGCAGTGTATTCTTCATGCAGAGTGAGGCACAATTCACAACTGACTTGAGAAAATATTAATTCTGTGTATAAGGAAGACTATTGAGGAATCTGGGAAGAACTTCTAGATGGATAACCTAAGAAAGCAAACATGACCTTTTGAAGAGCCATCAGTGGTCCTAACAGCCACAGTTATGTAGACAGTGAAAGTTGCCCTTCTTTCCCCAAACCTGTCCCAGGAACTAATGACAGTGACAGTGAGACTGACCTCTCTCCTGGTTTGAGTTGAAATTTTATTTTGTTCTCAGTCAAAGAACTTCTGCACTACTGTGTGTTCTTCGGCCTATTTTAACTTGTGTAACTTTCCAAACTTCTGTTTACTATTTAATTTTATAAAGAAGTACATTAGCTGTTGATGATCTTTTTGATAATCAGTATTTGGTGGGAGGGAACTAAGCTGGGGAGCTTAAGCTAAATATTACCTTCCCCTTGAGAGTATTAGAGAAAAATGCCTTCCATTCTGAACCTATTATGTCTCTGGACTACAAAAGTGTGAGGAATTGTAGATAGGCATAATTCTAGTCTAATGTCCTTATTGCAGATAGAAGATGGAGGAAATATCACCTACCTGCAGTGGTCTTGTATCGTTCCTGTCTTCTTCCTGGTGGAACCAGCATAGCCTTCCTTCTCCTCTTCAAAATGTATGAAGTGAATCTTGCTTAGAAAGAGAGGAGGGTCAAATCCCACATCAGATTCTCCATCCTGTTCATATTCAAGCTGAGCCATCTTTATACTTAAGCAGAACACATGAATATATCTTACACATAGATAACTGCAAAATATATACAGAATAAATATAACATTATCTGGGGGGTGAAAAGGGAGAGAACATTAACAGCTGAGAAAATGGGGATATGGAAAGATATTCTGTGGGAAATTGTATTTGAGATGAGTGATAAAAGGAATTTAGGGTTCCAAGAGGTTGAATTAAGGAGGGAGAATGTTCCAGGCATGGGAGATACCTTGTACAAAAACAAAGAAACAAGAAATAGACTTAGAATGTGGGCAATAGAAAATGGGCCCTTGGTGACTATATTGTATTATATAACTTGTTCTAATAATTATACCTTGTTATGTAACAGAGCCTGATAATTTTACAAAGGAGGGATGAGAGATCTACCATCAGCCAATTTTGATACTCATAGGAGCAGCTCTAAGACCAGGCTTTTTGATCTGTTGTAAGTGACTATATTCTGATATAATGGCATGTTACCTATGCAATTGATTATGTCTAAGGTCTCCTCAAAATGTGGTCAATTGATGTATTAAATGTACAATATGGATAACAGATATAGGACAATGGTTTAAATCCTTTCCAGGGAAAATTCCTGAGATATAAAGGACTTATAGACATGTCAGAATAGGTAGAAGAAGCATAAAAGATTCTAGCAGTCTCTTATACTTGCTATACTTTCCTCCAGATGATATAGAGCTTTTTTTCATCTATACTTAAGATGCTGTAATGGTAATGGGAATTTGAAGATCTTACCTGCTCCTTGTATTGGCAATCAAATAGGTACTTAGCACCTTGTTCCAAGTTAATGATTGCATCAAGTATCAAGACCCAGAACTTGTGAATCCCACAGTGGGACAGACTTGTTGATGTAACAGGAAGGGGCATAACAGGGAGGAACTTGTACCATATATAAGGAAAAGCCCAAGCTGAGAGAGGCCAGAACTTCTGGGAGCAAGCATCTGGAAGCTGGGCTGCTACTGCTGGAGAGACAGGAGAAGTAAGAACTGAACTGGGAACTAAGAAGAACCAAGAAGAGAAATGAGAACTAAGAACTGAACTGAGAATTGAGAAGAATTGAGAAATGAGAAGAGAGGAGAACTGGGAGGAGGTATGGCTGTGGTGTTGGTACTTTGTCTGTTTTAATGTTACTTTGTCAGATTTGTCTGCTGATAGAGGACAGTGCTGTTGTTACAGAAGCCCTGGGACCTTGCTGATGGTTCAGAAGCACTGAAAGAGGATTTTCTTATTGTATGTTTACAGAAATCCTAGAGGAGGGTCTTGTTGATTTCAGAGGTCCCAGGACTATACTGATGATTTGTGTTGATTCCACAGACCTTGTTGTTGGGTCTATGTTGATTTCACAGGCAGAAAGTGAATTGATGAAGCTTCCATAAATGTTCATGAATGTTACTGTGGCTTTGTCTTCCCAGGAACAGAAACTGTGAAGAACTTGAAGCGGAGCAGAGAGTGTTAGCTTCAATATGGAACAGTAACTGCACAAGAAGCTGGACAAAGAACTGAAAGCTGTCTATATGTATATATTTTTGTATGTATATGTATGTGTATATGTGCATGCATATATATGTGTCTATATGTAAATATATCTGCTTTGAATTTTGTCTTCCAGGGGAATGGAGGAGGAAAGGGGAAAAAAAGAACAAAGTAAAAACTAGAGATCAGAGAACATCAGAAAACTTATAAGTAAGCAAAGAAAAGATGGGCAGTTTTCAACACAATGTGTAATATTCATTATATAGGCTTTCTTGAAACAGAAATACATTGTTATACATTTTTAATCCTCTCTTACATTCTACACTGTGCACATGACATGCCTTGTTTTTCCTTTTCTTATTTTACATTTGTTTCAATATTTAAGCTTATAATGTTTCTTTTTTCTTTATTATATATTTAAGTCTAAATTTAAAAAATGAAAAAGATAAATATAAAACCATGATGCTAGACATTTAAAACACATAATACATACAGCACAATAAAAAATAAGGCATATCTGATCAAGTATCTTTGAAGAGTCTTTCCACCCTGAGAGGCCCTGCTCTCTGAAGCTGCCTAGGCTTGCTGTGTCTGGTCTGTCATTTGTGTGTGTCTCAACTCCTAATACAGATGCTGAAATCAAACATTGCTGCTCCAGGAACACCATTACCAACACTGATCAGGACTCAAGAACTTCCAAAGTTCTTTCAAAGTTCACTTGGTTGTCACTAAGTCAATAGGAGAAAATGAGGAGCTGGGTGATGACTGAAGAAAGATCATAACCCAAATCTACCAGAAAAGAGGGAGCAGAAAATAGCTTTGAGTCAACAACTTATACCATATAGAAGAATACATTCCATAAGGATGCACAACCTAAATATAAAATTTCTTTAATGTCATGAAGAAATTAAAGGGGAATGGAAAGAGGTACCATTCACAACTATGATTATGTGAAGAAATCTTCCCCAAACTCAGGCAAAGAGGAGAAAATAAAGATAAAAAAACAATTTCTCTTAAATAAAATTTAAAACTTTTATGTGAACAAAATCAATTGAATAAGAAGATAAAGTGTAGAGTAGGAAAAGATATTTGTATCAAACATAACATAAATGTCCTATTTCCAAGAGAGAGAGACTTGATATAACTATGAAAGAACAAGACCAATTGCCCAATAGCTAAATAGTTGAAGGATATAAATTGACTTTTCAAAAGTAGAAATGCAAACTCTCAGTCAACAGATGGGAAGATGCTCTAATAAGATAAATGTAAATTAAAACAACTCTTGAGGTTCCACGTCTCAACCAAGAAGGTTAGCAAAGATGGCAAAAGACAAAAATAAACAATGTTGAAGTTATGTAAATTCACATACTGAATAATCCTTGGTGAATGTGTAAATTGTCCTAATCAATCTGCAAATTAATTTGGAATTATGTGAGAGAAGTGACTAACCTTTCCACGCAGCAAATCAGGACATATGTGCCAAGGGAAGTCACATGAAATGAAAAGTCCTATATATAACAAAATATACAAAGTAGGACTTTTTTGTGTTAATGAGAAAATGGGGATGAAACATGTACTCATATTGAACACCTAAATTGTGGTATAATGAATGTAATAGAATATGATAATGCCCAAATAAATTATGAATATGAATAATTCATAAACAGATGGGAGTATTTTTATGTAGAGTGAATTAAACAAAAATAGGAAAACAATGTTCATAATACAATAGTGAAAATGAAAAGAACACAAATGACAATGAAACCCAGAAATGAAATGTTGAGTAGTCAATTCAGATGCCAACTAACCACTGTTACTAAATGTGGTGGATGTAGATGAAATTATTTTTATAGGACAGTTTTGCTTATTAGTTAGGGGGAGTGGTTGGTTTTGTTTTTATAATGAGAAAGTTCTGGGAATTTATAGGGCAATTCTTGTGATGTAAAAAACCATGAAGACAATATTTTAAATAGTTATGAAACATAAGATTTATAGGATTC
>JAQQSU010001443.1:0-14996 GCA_028627135.1 Pseudochirops cupreus | reverse complement strand
GGGATGGCTGTTTTGGGGGGGTGGGCGGGGGAAATACGGGGAGAAAAGATGTAACTCAAAAAAATTTAATAAAGAATCTCATATCAAAAAAAAAAAAGAAAAACAAAACAAAAAAAAAAGTGATGGTTCATAAGGAAACAGCATGTATGGTAGGTGGCCCAGTGGATAGAGATAGGGAGACTCATCTTCCTGAGTTCAAATCTGGCCTCAGACACTCACTAGCTGTGTGATCCTGGGCAAGTCACTTAACCCTGTTTGCCTTAGTTTCCTCACCTGTAAAATGAGCTGGATAAGGAAATGGCAAACCACTTCAGTATCCATGCCCAGAAAACTCCAAATGGGGTCACAAAGAGTCACACATGAATGAAACAAATTAATAACAACAACAACATAGGGATTATCATTTACAAATTTAGTTGGTTGATAAAATCAAGTTCTGAGCCCCTGGGATGGAAGGGGTCAGACCCTTGAACCAAATGGAGCTGCTGATATAAGAGGATTGAGTCTGAGGAGCCAGCCAGCCTCTGTTTAAACTCTGAAGTCTGCAGTGTTCCTGCAGCAATAATGTAGAGCAATGGGAAAAAAGCTGGGTCACACCCCAGAGAATGAGGCTTCTTCCTCTGTATCTGTTTCTTCATCTGAGGGGTACCCTGCCCATCTTTCTATCCCTGCCCATACATACAGTGTGATATAGTGGAAGAGGGCTGGCTTTGGAGTCAGAGGGAAGCTGTAGTCTTATGGCAATGACACCTCCAAGTTATAGGATCCAAGGTAAGTCATTTCTGAGTCTCTTTTCCTCATCTGTGAAATGAGGATAATCACATTTGTGCTACCTACCCCACAGGGTCAGTTGTGGAGAAGGCCCTGCATAAATCTTAGGGAGCTACGTAAAGGTGAGTGTTTTGTTCCCTGGAGGATGGGGATCCAGAGTCAGAAGACTTGGGTTCACAACCTAAATGGGGGGGGGGTCAGACCTGATGATCTCCAAGGTCCCATATAGCTCTAAATCTGTGTGCCCAGGGACTGTTTGTTTGACCTCAGTCTCCCAACTCTTTGAGGATCAATTAATCAATGAGCATTTATTATGGACCCACTGAATATCAGACACTCATAATACAAATATAAAAGTAAGACAATACCAGGCTTCAAGGGTCTTATATTTTTCAGGGATAATACATGTTGACAGGTAAGTAAATACAGGAAATGTTTAAAAACAGAAAACAAGCATTTATTAACTACCAACTCAATGCCAGCCATTCATAACACAAGGTAGTCCCTGGCTTCAAGGAGTTTATATTCTCCAGGGGGATACAGCGTGTTCGCAGACAGGTAAATGCAGGATATGTGGATTTTTAGAAAGTTGGGGGAGAGGAGGTAGTGTGAGGATGGGGGCTAGCACTTGGAGAAGAGGCCTTACGAAGGATGAGGCCTTTGAGATATTCATATACTAGAACTGCTCAGGAAAGCCTTTGCTGAGTTAGTTTTTTTTCAAGTTTTCCAAGAGAAGCTTTCCCCACTCAGATCCCAGGCTGCTGGAATCCCCAAATACCCCGTCACTCAACAGTTCTACCCCTCCCCCAGCCCAGGAAGAGAACTGGTCCTGGTTGAGGGCAGGCAGCCCCACCCTACAGGTGGTGACCACCATTACTCACTGCTAGCAGGAGCCCTCCTAAAAACTCCTCCTCTTGTACCTTTGGCCCCTTGTTTCCTGTGTCCTTACAGGCAGAACAAAAGTGCTGACAGCATGGCAAAGTAGTGGCTTCAAGATAGAAGGGGAGAGAGGAAAAGGAGAGGCTGGCAGTGCCCCAGATCCCAAGCCAAATACCTTGGAATCCTCTGCTTACTTCTCTTGAGGGGGAGGTAGAGGGTACTGACCTGGGACCAAGCTACAACCTGCTCCTCCTACAAGTGTGTATCTACCTAGGGAAGGAAGGGGGTAGTAAGGACATGAGCTCCACTCTGGCAAGGTCAGGGGTCGGGGCCATGGAAGCCAGGAAAAGGTCTGAGAGGAGGAAGAGTGAGCAGTGGGCAGTCAGGTATGAAGAGCTGGGTTTGGGGCACCCCAGAGTGAGGAATGGAAGGTTCTGGAGCCTAGGGCTCTGCAGCCAGTGATGCTGAGGGCCAGGTATGCGGGACTATGGGGAAGGTGTTAAGGCCAGGGGCTAGGCATGAGGCCCTCTCTTAATTACCTTTGTAGATGATGACTGAATGAGTATATGTATGAAGGGGGGGCAGTTATTAAGGATGGAGGGGGAAGGACAGTAGGAGGCTGGGAAAAAGAAGACCAGGAAGGGGGTGCTAAGGACAGGGAGATATAGGGCCCGGGTTGAGTGAAGGTAAGAGGTGAGAAGTTTGAAGTAGAGCACACGTGATGGAAAAATAAATGTGCATATAAGGGGCAGATTAAGGGGTTGGGGGAGGCTATGTATGTGGGAAACAGGTTTGAAGGGTCCTGGCATGGAATGGGGTGGGGGGTGGCTAGTGCTTCTACAAACTGCATTAGGATTTGGAAAGGATGGTGGGGGAGGTTACTGAAGAGTGTATATTCCAGCTGGGAAGTTGGGCCAGTGTGGAAACAGACAGGACTGTGAAGGAAATGTGGAGGAGGGGGTTAGATGGGAGGAAGGGTGTGTGCAGAGGCAGACTTGGTTAGGGAAGTAAGTGGTGAGGGGGGTTTGTGTGTGAATTTTGGCATGAGGGATAGGGAATAGTTTGGCTAGGAGTGGGATAATGTGCAGGTAAATGGTAGAGGAGGATGGTGTAAGAGAGTAGTTGGGATGGAGGGCAGATGAGGGGATGCTGTGTTTGCAGTTGGAAGTAAGGTTAGAATGGTTTAGGAGGAGGGGCCTGGGGGGGGAAGGAGGTAGGGGGCATCTCTGGGGGAGTTTGGGGCTAGTTCTCTGTAGGATTAGGGACGAGGGGGCTTGGGGAAAGCTGAGGAGGACAGGGTATGTGGGGAGTCTGGGGGACCTAAGGGCAGAGCATGTGGGGTGTTTGGGGTAGAGGTAGGGGAAGCTTAGAGGAAAGTGTACATGAGAGTTTGTGACAAAGGACGGAAGGGTCCAGGAAGTAGACAGTACATGAAGAATATGTGCTAAGTATTCGGGGGACTACAAGAGACATATATATTGAGGGTAGTCAAGGGGAGTGAGAGGGGACAGGGTAAATGAGAAGAATTAGGGTAAAGGTGTGAGGGATCTAGGGACATAGGGAGTGGATGCCTGTAGTGGATGTGGTACTTCTAATGGAGCCTGGGCAGATAGCACCTTTTAGGAAAGACAGTGATAAAGCAGATAGCCAGAGAAGGGAAAACTGGGTGCTGAAGTGTCTTGAATTTATAGCACAAATAACAGGTGAGAAACTTTGGGAACATTCTGCCTGGCAATAACTGCTTCCCCCTCCCCCCTGCCACCCTCTCAACAATTAACATTTATGTATGCAGTGACTTAAAGTTTGCCAAGTACTTGACACCTATTATCTTATTAAATGGGGGTGGGGAATGGATCTTAGACATGCTGTGTCTGGTTGAGAGAAGTAGGAGCCATGGGTAGAAATTGCAAAGGACAGGTTTAGACTTGATGTGAGGAACAACTTCCTAACATTTCTTGTAGACATGCCCCAAACTGAACTTTCTCCCCTAACATTCTCCCCTTCCAAACTTCCCTGTTATTACCTTCCCAGTTTCCCAGGCTCCCAGCTCAAGTGTCGTTCTCAGTTGCTCACTATCTTCCCCCTCTCCCTCGTATTCAATCTTTTGCCAAGGCCCGTGGATTTTACCTGTGTAACATCGCTCAGATATGCTCCCTTCTCTTCTGTGACACTGTTACTGCCTTGGTTCAGGCCCTCATTACCTTAAGGAGGGACTATTTTGGTAGTCTGCTGGTGGGTCTGGCTGCCACAAGGCCCTCCCCACTCTAGCCCATCCTCCTCAGCCACTAAAGTGAGTTTCCTAAAGCACCACTCCAACTTCCTCCCCACCCCCAACTCCTTGCTCGATAAACTCCATTGGCCCCCCTGTCTCCTGCACGATCAGATATAAAATCCTCTGTGGGCATTTAATGGACTGTATAATGTGCTCCCATACCACCCCCCCTGCCCTTTCCAGTCTTCTTATACTTTATGCCCCTTCCCCACTGTATTCTTCAGCCTAGTGACACCAACCTCTTCTTGGCTGCTCCAAGATCTCCATCTCCCAACCCTGGGCATTTTATTTGTCTGTCTCCCATTCCTGGAATGCTCTCCCTCCTCATCTCCACTGATGGCTTCTGGACTCCTTCAAGTCCTAGCTAAAATTCTACCACCTGCAAGGAAGCCTTTCCTGATCTCTCTCAATTCTCTGCTGATTATTTCCAGTTTATTCTGTATATGGCTTGTTTGTACATAGATGTTTACATGTCTCCCTCATCACACCGTGATTTTCTTGAGGGTAGGGACTGTTTTTTTTACCTATCTTTATATCTCCAGTGCTCAGCATAGTGCCTCTTACACAATGAATGACTAATAAATGTTTACTGACTAGCTGACAATTAGAGCTACTGCACGTGAGCCAGGTTGGTTCTAGGAAGCCTTGGGCTTCTCCTCCCCAGACAGCTTCAAGTAAAGGCTACATGACCACTTGTCTAGAAGGAATTCCTGTTTATGTTTCGTACTGGACTTGAAACTCTGAAGGCCATCCCAAGTCTGAGGGTCAGGGGTTGACCTGCTTAAGGCAGAGATTCTTAACCTTTTAACTGTCAAGGACCCCTCTGTGCATCTGGTGAAGCCTATGGACCCTTTCTCAGAATGTTTCTAAATGCCTCAAATAAGATACACGAATTACAAAGGAAACCAATTATATTAACAGAATGTTATTAAAGTAGTTTAAAAAAGAAGTTCAGCTACCCTTGGATAAGAACTCCTGAACTATAATCTTCCTAGTGCAAGCCCAGTTCCCCTTCCCCGATGCCTTGAAGTCTACGAAGGGCTGTCACTCAGAGAGGAGAAATTACGCTTGTTCTGCCTGGTCCCAGAGAGCAGAATTAGGGTGAATGGGCAGAGGTTGAAAGACGCAAAATTAACGTCGATGTCAAAGAAAAGCTTCCTGACAATTAGAGGTGCCCAAGAATTGGAACCAGTTATCTGGGAAGTAGTGAACTCCCCATCCTGGAGGTGTCCAAGAGTAGCTGTTGCACAGGACACTCTCGCTCAGGCACTGGGGGAGGCTTGGAGTGAATGGGAGGGGAGGGAGGAGGACGGTGGGCTGGGGTCGAGGGTCTGGGAGTGGAGGGTGCCCCGCGAGCTAGCTGCGGGAGCCCACCCTTGCTGTCCACGTGGCACCCTGGCCTGGCCCGACCTGACCTCCCGCGGACCCCACTTAGGGCTCCGCAGAGTCCTGGGTCCCCTGGCCCCTCTGTGCACCCTCCTACCCGATAAGCTGCCTCCGCAGGGACAAAGTCTCCTCCTTGCTGTGTCCCTCTGAGGCCATGGCGCCTGGGGAAGATCCCTGGCTGAGTCCGCTAGGAATAGGGAGTTGAGCAGAGGCTGGCTCCTCCCGCCCTGCCTCCCAGTCCTGGCCCCACCTCCCGCTCATAGCCCCGCCCCCATGACTTCAACCCCACCCATTCTATTCTTAGTCCTGCTTCTCGCTCCACCTCCCATCCAATCCTGAGCCTTGGGCACTCCCTACATCAGGCCCCACCCATCCCTGTTCAATCCTGGCCCCTCCCACTGCCCATCCTAGTCCTAGATCTGCTTCTTGCTTCACTTCCCATCCAATCCTGGGCTTGGTCCCTCCCTACGACAGTTCCCGCTTATCTCAGTCCAGTAGCCCTGGCCCCGCCCATCCCAGTCCTAGACCTGCTTCTTGCTCCACTTTTCCATTCAATCCTGGACCCGGTCCCTCCCAGCTACACCAGGTCCAATTTATCCCAATTCACTCCTGGCACCCCCTCCCCGCCTCTGCTTTCTGGCTTCATTCCCAGTTGTTTCTCTGCTCCTATCTATCCTCTCGCATTCTGCCTGAAGGATTGCTCTGTGCATGCGCAGCACCAACAGAATTCATTTGTCTCCCCTAGTGGTTTTCAGTCCAAGGTCTCTTGCTGCCGGTGTGGTCCGCCTGTGCAAGTGCTGAGTAAGAGTGGGATGCAGAATCCGCCCTGCCTCCCCCTTCACCTGGCTGCTTGGGCGAGAGACAGCTTTATTTCTATAACAAATACACTTGGGCACGGGAGAGCCACACCTTCAAAGAATTCTCCATCCCCACTCCCCAGGCCAGGACGTTCTCTCTCCTGGTCTCCAGCTCCAAAACAGCACTAAGGAACCTGGGACATCTGTCCCCAGAGGTCTTGCCTGGGTCACCCATTTTTGGAGTCACTGTCCCTAAATTTGGGGAAAAAAATAGAACTCATCTCCTCCCCCCCCCCTCCCGCCCCCAACTCTCTCCTGTCCAAACTCGTTCTGCCTGGCGAGGGTAGAACTAGGAGCCGCCAGTGGAAGCTGCCAAGATGCAGGTTATTCCTGTGCTATGTAAGGCAGAACTTCCTGGCAATTCTAACTGGTCCAGAGTGGAAAAAGTAATCTCGAGAGATGGTAATCCCAAGGAACCCTTCAACAGAATTACTTGTTCAAGTTTAAGACGGTTGTTAGATTGGGGATCCTGGGAAGGGCATACCTATTCAGGTAGGAGCTCATAGCCGTCTCCTGAGGTCCCATCTGGCTCGGTTGAAATGAAGAAATTTGTGGAAAGAGCTCTGGCCTTGGAGTCAAGAAACTTGGGTTTGGCCTCGACACTTATTAGCGGTGTGGACATGGGCAAAATAATTTCCTCTGTTTGAGTCTAATTTCCTCTTTTTAAAAATGGAAATGCTAATACCTGCCCTGTCTCCCTCAAAGCTGTTGTGAGGAAAGCACTTTGAAAACCTTAAAATTGCTGTAGAAATGGAACTGCTATTATTTTCATTAAAAGCTAACTAAATATGTGTAATTAGAAAGATGGAGCTTAGCGGAAGAACAATTGAGAAAATGCACCTCCCTTTCCTTTTTGAAGGGAGGGAGAGCTCTGGGGGTTGAATATTTCATTTACTGACTGAAGCAGTTGGTTTTGCTCAATTCGTTTTTTCTCTCCGTTTGAAATATTTATTACAAGGAATATCTCTGGAGGTAGGCAAAGATGGAGGGGTATATTCAGAAATGAAAGTGATGTATACAAACAAAAAGTTAATAAAAATAAGATGAAGGAAAAACCAGCTAAATATTATTTCTATAGAACACACCTGGGCAAGCAAATCTGGAGTTTCTGCTGAAGTTCTGGATTCTAACTCTACCAAAAGAAATCCCTGGGTGGGTGTAACAGGAGAGCTGGATCCTTGTCTGCCTACTTATGAGAGAAAACACAAACTCCCTTGTGGTTACTTATTCAGGAGTGTGACTCACAGCAAACATTCCTATTAGGCAACAGATTTGTGGGCTTGGGCACTTTGAACTCTGGGTTTGGGACCACTGGCTCACACAGGCCAGGGGTCTCAATGAGACCATGACTTGGGTTAAGGTGGTAGGGGTGGGGGTGGCAAAGACCTGGCAGCCCCTAAGGTATGTCCTTTGCCCAGCCTTCCAGCCAGAGGCATTGGACTCTGCATAGGAAAACCTATAGACTATGGTTTGTGCCTAGGGCCCTAGGGCCTGAGGCTATGAATATGGTATCACCAGCCCAGTTTGAATAAATTGGGGTTTTAGGTTCTAACTGAAACAAATTCCTTTCCTCTCGTATTTGTGGCAGGGAAGGACCCTGCAGCTGGCTGTTCCTCTCCTAACATGTCAGCAGCAGCCTGGAAATGGAGAAAGCAGTGCTCCAGAGTGAGAAGAACTAACTAGATTTGAATCCTGGCTCTAGTGCTTTCCAGCTGCTGACCCTGAGCCAAGTTACTTATTTGCCCCCTCTGAGTTGGTCTTCTTTGTAAATTGTTGTGTTGTCTACTTTTGGCCGTGGGGTTTGGGGGACTGCTTTGCGATTATGATTAAATTACCTTATTGTTATTATATCATCTCTGTGCAGATGGCACTCAGATCTAGGTACCCAGTTTCTCTCCTGAGCTACAGTCCCACATCACCAACTGATTATTGTATAAACTGGATGCCCCAGAGTCATCTTGAACTCAACATGCCCAAAAGAGTACTCATTATCTTCTCCCCCAACCCTTCCTTCTTCTTAACTTCCCTATTATTGTTGAGGGAACCACCTGTCTCCAAGTCACTCAAGTTCCAACCTTGGTGCAAACTTGATTCCTCACCTTCATTCACCCATCATATATCATCTAACTGGTTGCCAAATCTTGTTGTTCCTACCTCCGCAATATCTCTCAAATCAATCTCCTCTATACTCACATAGCACCCTAGTCAAGGCCCCCATCTTTATTTCTCTCTTGGACTATTACCGTACTCCTTCTAACCGATCTCCTTGCCTCCACTCTGTCCTTACTCCAGTCCATCTTCCATACAGTTGCCAAAATAATTTTCCTAATGCCAAGGTCTGATCATGTCAAACCTTGCCCTACCCCTCCCTGTCCCACTATTCAAGAGACCAATCAATGGCTCACTACTATCTATAGGATCAAATATGAATTCCACTGTCATTGAAAACTGCACAGTCTTGCTCTTCCTTTATCTCTACTCTTCTTATACATTATTTCCCAGCAAAAACTCTGAAAAGTCTTGCCATACTGGTTTATTTGTCATTCTTCACCAATGACACTCCATCTTTGGTCTACATGCCTTTGTACTGGCAGTCATCCATACCTGGAATGCTCTCTCTTGTTGTCTCTGGTTCTTAGAATCTCTGCTTTCTTGATGGATTCAGTTCAAATGCAACCTTTGGCAGGAGGCCTTTCCCAGTCCTCTTAGCTGCTAATACTTTCACCTCTCAGTTAACCGTTCCCTGTATGAATCTTGCAGGTACCCACATTGTCCTTCCCACTAGAACAGATACTCTTAACCTGATGTTTGTGAACTTGTGTTTATATATATATATGTATGTATGTGTATATATACACATATATGTATACATATACATATATATGTATTTATGTATATATAAAAATAACTGTAGTTCAAGATAATTAGTTTCCTTTGTATTCAAAAATACTATGCTGAGAAGAGGTCCGTAGACTTCACCAGACTGGTAAATGGATCCATGACACCAAAAAGATTAAGAAACCCTGTATTACTATTGTGCTATAAGAAATGGGAAGGAGATGGACTTCATAATTTCCTGGAGAGGCTTATACGGACTGATGCTAAGTGAGAAGAGCAGAACCAGGCAAAACCTGTACACAATCACAGACACATCGTACATATGATGACCAACCTTGATAAACTGGACTCTTCTCAGCAACACACAGCTAAAGACAACTCTACAAGTCTCAGGATGGAAGGAGAAATCTACATTCAGAGAAAGATCTAGAAAGAACAGAGTTCAAATGGAGACTGAAGCAAAACATGCTGTCGTTCTCTTTCATGTCTGGCTTTGCTTTTTTTTTTCTTTTCCCAGTGATCACTCATTGGTTACAACCCTTCTATATGACCAAACTATTGTACGGTGTGAAAGTATTTGCAGATCCTACACATGATTGCACGCCACCATGGGGGGGGGAGGGGGAAGGGAGGGAAGAAAATCTGAGACTCAAGGGATTGTGGAACTGAATCTTGTAAACTAAAAGTAAATAAACAAGTCATTTAAAAAAAAAAGAAACCCTGTATTAGAGTGTAAGATCCTTGATGGTCTTGAGGTACATAATAAGTGATTTTGATCGATTTTCCCATTATTATTAAAGGTAGGAGGATCCAGAGAGATTATCTTTGATTGTACAGAGGAGCCCAGGGAGGGGACAAGTTTTATCTAAGGTCACACGGCAAGGAAGTGAGTCTCCTGGCTCCCACTTCAGGACTCTTATTAAAATTAAATCAGGAGAAACTTCCCAAGCATGAATCTATGGCACATGGGGCTCCGGGTGCTGAGGACAGCTCTATTATAACAACAACCATAGCTAACACTTATGTAACACTTTACTATATTTCAGGCATTGTGCTAAGTTCTAAGGATACAAATAAGAGACAGCTCCTGCCTTCAGGGAGCTTACAATTTAACAGCACCTGATACCCTGATAACTCAGTCAAAAGGGAGAGAGTGTGCAGCTTAGATGTTGGGAGGATTCTGACCAAAGTACTTTCCTAAACCTCTAAACAATTCCCAAATTCCAAGTAAAACTGGTGGCCTGAGGGAAATAAGCCAGGTGTGAGTGACTCCACACAACCATGTGGTCCTCAACCACTAGATGGCGGCAGCTGTCCAATAATCATGGTGCCCATTATAACCATAAGGAGTTGTGAGAGAGTTTAGCTATCTCTTAGTGCAGCTCCTTCAGTCCCAGAGAGGCAAAGGGAAGTTATCGAAAATTACAAATTAAATCAATAATAGAACCCAGACTAGGCTCATAGATTTAGATCTAGGAAGGACCTCAGAACTTTTTTATTCTACAGATGAAGAAGCTGAAGCACCGGGAGGTGAAATGATTTGTCCAAGGTCACCCAAGTAGTAATTGACAGAGTCAGGATTTGAAATTCCCCCCCTCCCTCTCCCCTTTTCTACAACACCACACCAGCCTTTGCAAATTGGGGTTAGTAATCTGGGAAGCACAATCTGCTTCACCAGGCTGTTGGGAGGACCCAATGAAAAAATAGATAATCAAGTGCTTTGCACACCACACAATGCACATTTTTGTAAACCAGAATCAAGGTCTCCTGCCTCCAGTTCAGGGTTTTTTTCCAGCTTCACGGGCTGCTGGTTCAAACACCCACCAAAACTTCTACCATGAGTTTAAAATACTTTTTACTAGCAAGAGAGCACACGAATGAATGGGAACCATGGAGGGCAACAGATGTAGAAGCAGCTATTTTGGAAGCTGCAGATGGGATCTGAGCTGTCTTCTGAAAACTGCAGTGGTCAGCAGTTTCATGGCTCACCCCCTGGGTTGGAATGAAGACTCATTGCTGGGGAAAACATTCTGTGGTCTTCATCAGAGGATCCTAAGCCTATCCCCAGGAAGGACTACAAAGGCCATTTAGGCCCATCTCCTCTCTCCCTCTCCTCCCCCCCCCCCCCATTTTACAGCATTTTGGGCTCAGATGGAAAATACTTTATTGTAAACTATCCACATGGAATCATTACTTTATTATTCAGATTAGAAAAGTCAGACTCAAAAGACTGCTGAGCAATTTTGGAAACACAAGTACACTCCAAGAGTCAGAACAACTGGGTCCTGGTCCTAACCTACTCTTAACTTGCTATGTGACCTCGATTGGACACTCTTTTCTCCTCTGGAATTCAGTAATCCCATTTACAAAACAAAGAGGTTAGTGTAGATCTTTTGTGCCCTTGAAATTTTTTAAAATTGAGATTGTGGAAGCAGACAACTCCTTTTAGGAATATGATGAAAACATTTCAAATTTACATTAATCTGAAGTCTTTGGATCAGTCTGAAAGAGTACTTACCACCTTTTTGTCTTTCTTTAACTATCAGATCTGAAACTGGCTTCTTGCCTTTTTTTTTTTGGCTTCTTGCTTTTTAAATAAGCAACAAGGCCTCCTCCCTTGAAGTAATCAGGGCAACTGACCAGACCTGGGCCAGGGTTAAGAACCCTTGATTAATCCACCTCAAGACATTAGAGTAATGACTCACTTGAGGGCAGTGCCCTCTTTCTCCATTTCCTGAAGGGATTGGGATGTTGGCCTATTACTGCAGATCCCTCATGCCCAGCTGGGGGAAAAGCGCTTGAAGGGAATGGTCTAAGAGAGATTGAGTGGTTTTATTAGAATGATTCACTAGGGGCATCCTGAAAGATTAAGTGACTCCTGTTCCATTCTGGGGAAGTAGCATGTTAATTCGAAACTGTGTAACTATGTTTTATCTTAGTATAAAATTTGCCTTGCTCAAGATGACAGTCAATATTACTTCAAATATTTTTTGTGAAAGATGTCTTAGGATATAAGGACACTAGGTTGGTTTGTACATTTCTCCCTCAAGCAGAGAAGTTCTTGAATTTAGAATTATAAAGTGTCACTACAGTGTCCCTCACTTCTGCGATGATTTTTTTCCTTTTATATCACCTTCATTTTCTAAACATATCCCTTCCTCTATCCAGTGAGCTATCTCTTGTTACAAAGAATTAAAAAAGGGGGAAAAGCAATTTAGCAAAATCAAGTAATTGAGAGTATATACAATATATTACACCCATAGTCACCCATATCTGCAAAGAATGGCAAGAGGTACTTTGAAAAACTTTTCTCAGTCATTATAGTTATTCATTGGTTAGTTTTGTTTTTTATTCTCCCAGGTTTTTTTTTTTCTTTTTGGAGGGGAGAAGGCAGGGCAGTTGGAGTTAAGTGACTTGCCCAAGGTCAGACGGGTAGTTAAGTGTCTGAGGTCACATTTGAACTCAGGTCCTTCTGACTTCAGGGCTGGTGCTCTATTCACGGCACCACCTAGCTACTCCTGTTCTCCCAGGTTTGTTGTAAACTAAATGACCTCTAAGTTCCTTCACAACTCTAGATCTTTGATTTGATGAATATAATAATTATAACCCACATTTTCAATTCTTTGAACAAGCATTCTCTTCACGGTAACCTTGTGAAACAATGTTCATAAATGAGGAAACTAAGATTCAGAGAGAGGAAGTCTGGGGTCACACTACTGCAGTTTGGGGTGCTGGAACCTTGAAATGCAAAGGGTCTGCCTCAGAAGAATCTGACCACTCAAGCTTTCCTTCAGTCAAAGTAGTGAGGTTTATTTGGGATGCCGATAGAAGCAGGTTAGATTCTGTGTGAATCCCACTATTGTAACGCCAATAGGAGAGAGCAGAGTTCCTAGTGAAGCTGCAAGTTTGATGAGGATGGGACTGATACTTATATTAAAAAAAAAAAAGACTGTGAGAAGATTTGGATGGGATTAAGGAGTGGTGAATAGCCTGAGGTGGGCCAGGTATAACAGTGAAAAGATCTACATGGGATTAAGGAGTGTCAAGTAAACTAAATAAGAAATCAAGTTGGGGAAGGGGGGTGGGGTGGGTAGGCCAGTTGCCAGTGGAGGTGTCAGTGATCTGGGCAGCTGAAGATGTATAGGAAAGTTCAGGGTCCAGGTCCCATTACCCCATCAACACAACTAATAAATGATGGTGCTGGGATTTGAACTCAGATCTTTTTACTTTGAGTTTGGGGTTCTTTCTACTATACCATATAGGAAGGATATCTGGTTTAGTCAATATAGGAATTCCTGGTGTGGTTTTGGGAATTGCCCTAGGTTAATTATTCCTGTCACTTACTTGCTTTGCTTCTCAATTTACTCACCTATAACATTAGAAGACAAGCCCTTTCCCCCTGCTTTCCTTAGAAGGAGGTTAATGAAAGAAATTAATTGTGCTAAGTTTTGAAACTGCATTTTAGTCTGTGCCTTAGAAATACAGAAAGTTTGGGAGGGACCTTAGAGACCCTTCTTGAAATCCTTTTATAAATGTTTCTATATCTCACATTTACTAACCAAATTGGTTTTATTGAGGGATGAGGGGGTGGGGTTGGTCACAACCTCTAGATTAAAAAAATAATTAAAAACATGTGTTATATAGAATATTAAAATTCCACCCTGGGGCGCTAAATGTAGGCAACAGTCCATATGATTGAGAAAATGTTTAGCCTTTTGTTCTGGAAAGGGGAGGGTTTGGGAATTATATTTTACTATGTTGCATTGCCTACAATGGGGCAGCTAGATGGCAAAGGGGATAGAGTGCTAACCCTGGAATCAGAAGGACCTGCATTCAAATCCTGCCTCAGATACTAGCTGTGTGACCTGGACCAAATCACTTAATCCTGTTTGCCTCAATTTCCTCACCTGTAAAATGAGCTAGAGGAGGAAATAGCAAACCACTCCAGGTTCTTTGCCAAGAAAACTCCAAGTGCTGTCTTGAAGAGTCAGATATGACCAAACAACACAAATTTTCACAGTGACAAACATGCTAATTTCCAGGTGATGGGAAAATTAAGTTAGAACATACAATTGACTTTACTGGGATATAAACACTCAGGAGATTAAAAAATTGTTTTCACCTATCTTTCCCTTGTCCTTCAACATAATAGTCCCAATTAAGTCAATATGTTTTTGAGCCTCTCCCTTTTTAAACAAAGTCTTGTTTTTAAAACAAGTCTTGGTGGGTTTGATTGTGGTTTTCTAGGGACATTTCTGATTTTCTAACCCTTCCAGTTTGTTGCAATACTTTCTAACATTAATCCTTGGCTCCTTCAGAAAGACAAAAGTTATTGTTCATTTTCCTTGAGTTTTTCCTTGTTTGTGTGGGTATGTGTTAAGGGGTTTGGGAGAAAAAAATAGGTCTAGGTTCTGGTTCCAACTATGATTATCTCTTTTACTTTGGGCAAGCCATTTTACCTTTCTGTGTACCCATTTCCTCCTCTGTAAAACAGGCAGTTTAGAATCAACATCTCTTATGGTCCTTTCCGGTTCTAATAAATATGGAATGATAATCCTAAATTTGAAAGGGATCTCAGAAGTCATCAAGTTCACGATGTTCCCATCAAGGGATTATCCTGTCTCTGCTTGAACACCTCTGGTAAGGGGAAGAGAAAGGAATAAGCATGTACATAGGGCCTACTATGTGCCAAGCAATGTATTAAAGACTTTTCACAAATATTATTTCATTTGATCCTTGCAGCAGCCCTGTGAGGTTGGTGCTGTTATTATCCATAATTTCTGTTTGAGGAAACTGAGACAAACAAAAGTGAAGTGACTTGCCCACTGTCACCCAGTTAAATGTCTGAGGATGGATTTGAACTTGGGCCTTTCTGACTGCAGGCCCGCCCTCTATTCACTGTGCCACCTAGCTACTTAGTAGAGAAGTCTTTTTTTTCCTTCCTTCCTTCCTCCCTCCTCCTTCCTTCCTTCCTTCCTTTCCTTCCTTCCTTC
>JAQQSU010014429.1:0-11423 GCA_028627135.1 Pseudochirops cupreus | reverse complement strand
GCTTCAGGCCAGGCTGGTTTTGATTTGCAGTGCTGATATGGTTCCTCGTAGCCGAGCTGACTTTAGTGGGAAGTATCTTTGTGTGCGTTTTGGAGTTCCAGGATTGGTTTAGAGTCCTATTTTATGGGTATTTTGGGGGTGGCTATGTGAGAGCTGCGCTATGTTGCTGCTGCTACGCTGCCATCTTGGCTCCGCCCCCCTGGAATCATTTTTTACAGGTATTTGAAGGGTTTTGGGGGAGAGCTCAAGCAAGTCTCTGCTTTTACTCTACCATTGTGGCTCCGCCTCCCCACAACCAATTATTAAATTAAGATCCAGGTTTTTCTCCTCTTCTTTCCCCATTTAGAGCCCAGCTACTATAGAAAGTCAATCAGTCTCAGATGGACTTGGCTGATTGATGAGATTACTCTAGCCCTAGAGAATATGCTCCTTGATCTTGGGCCAGATCTAACTTAATTAGGAGAAACTTCTGTTTAAAGTGTAAACAGAATCTAGTATAAGCAAACTCTTGCCCTGAGGAAATGAATCCCTTTCCTTATATCCCTCCATTAGAATTTAGGGTGACCCAGCTTATGAAGGAGAAAACCAACCACAGTGGTCTGGATGGAGATGGATTCCCCTGTTCAGCTTGCTGGAGGCAGCTGAATCTCATGATCAAGTCACGTTCTCAGCAGGAAGAGCTGAGACTGCCATCCCACCTTGTCATTAAATGTCTATCAATCAGGGTTGAGTTTCACTTTGTCAGAGGTATTCCGTTTTCTAAAAGTATATTAGGGCTTTCAGATTCTCCATGTTTTTGTTTTTGTTTTTCTGAGAGAAACAAAAAATCATCAATTTATATATTATTAGTTATCCTAATTAATAATTAACAATCAATAAATTACCCAGAAAGTCTGTCTCTTGGGGTTTTTCATTCATCACATTTGCTTTTATCCTTTTCTTTCCATTCCCATTTTTGCAACTCTGATTTAGGTCCTTATTGCCTTATGCCTGGATTATATAATAGTTTCCTAATTGGCCTTCCTTTCTCCAGTGTTGCACCCCTTCAATCCATCCTGCATACCACTGGCAGATGATATAGATGCTTCTAGGATTTATTATTTTATTATCATCATTGATATTCATATTGCCTGTGAAGATCACAACCCCTTTCCAAATTGGTAGATAGTTTTCAACAGTTGCTATGTCTAATAAAATGCCCTATATACACCAAAATATTTATGGCAACCTTTCTGTAGTAGCAAAGAAACGGAAACAAAGTAGATGCCCATTGATTGAGTGACTGACTAAACAAACTACGGTACATTAATGTAATGGAATATTAATGCCTTGTTAGAATGATGAACAAGAAGCATGGAAAGACATGCAAACCGATTGTAATGGTAATAGAATTTGAAGATCCCCTTGTATTGGCTTGGTTTTCCTAATAAGTGTTAAAACCCGGAGCTTGTGAATCCCACTTGTAGGATGGACTTGTTGACATGAAGAGAGGGGGCTGAACTGGGAGGAGCCATGAATTGGGAGAGAGGCCCAAGCAGAGAGAGGTCAGAAGAACTTCTGGGAGCCAGCATCTGGAGGCTGTTGCTACTGCTGGAGAGAGAGAAATGAGAACTGAGCACTGAACTGGGAAGAAGCATGACGGTGGTGCCGGTATTTGTTCTGTCTGTTTTGATGTTACTTTGTCAGATTCGTCTGCTGATGGAGGATGTTGCTGCTGTTGCCGAAGTCCTGGGACCTTGTTGTTGGTTCAGAAGCCCTGAAAGAGGATTTTCTTGTTGTATGTTTACAGAAGTCCTGGAGGAGGGTCTTGCTGATGTTTTCAGGGGTCCTGGGACTGCACTGATGATTTGTATTGACTCGTCAGACCTTGTTGGGTCTAGGTTGATTTCACAGGCTGACAGTGAATTGATGAGGACACCAGCAATGTATATGTTTGTTATTGTGTCTTTGTTAAGCTGTGCCTTCCCAGGAACAGGGACTGCTGAGAACTTGCCTCTAATGAGTCCTTTGGAATTGGGCTTGGTCATTGTGTGGATCAGAGTTGCTAAGTCTTTCAAAGTTGATTATTTTTACAATATCGTAATCATGTATAAATTGTTCTCCTAGTTCTGATCACTTCACTTTTCATCAGTTCATACAACTCTTCCCAGGTTTTTCTGAAGCCATTCCCATCATCATTTCTTATAACACAGTAGTTTTCCATTTGCCATAACTTATTCAGCTATTCCCCAATTTATGGGTACCCTTTCAGTTTCCAATTCTTCACTACTACAAAAAGAATGACTATGAATAATTTCCTGCAAGTGTAGCCTTTTCCTCTTTTTTTCATCTCTTTGGGATACAGACCCAGTAACAGTATCACTGGGTCAAAGGCGCAGCTTAATAGCTTTTTTGGCAGAGTTCCAACTTATATAAATGGTGAATTTGGATGAGGCTTTTTAATATAACAAGTGCCACGACACAGTGCAAATATACTGCTGTTCAAATTTATTTAACATTTATTAAATGTCTTCCATACACTAATGCTGTAGGAACAAAAATAGATTTGACACTGACTGTTCCCAAGGAACTTACATTTCAAGGGGGAGGGAGGACAAATATGCAAATGGACAAAAAATACAGGGAAGAGGGAAATATGTACAAAAGAGATGTCCAAGTACAAGAAATTTGAGGAAAAGATCATTTGCACCTGAAAGTCAGTCCAAGAAAGCTTCATAAAAGAGGCAGCATTTTAGTAGCTTTATAAAGGATGGACAAGAGGGCTATCAAAATAGAGAGGACAGAAGATGAAGTCCATTCCAGACATAGGGAATGTCGCGAGCAAAGATATAGAGAAGAGAGCTCAGGAAAAACACTGGTGATGGAGAGTAGTCCAGTTTAGGCAGAACACAGCATACATGAAAGGCAGTGGTATCTGATGGGTATAGCAGTCTGGAGGGTCTGGCATAGGCTGCAAAGGCCTGAGAGGATTGTTTGTGACTCTGTTTTGTGACACTGAGTTGTTGGTGTGACCAGTCATATTTTGCATCTTTTTATGTTTAATATTTTGTAGCTACTCAACCCAGGAGTTATAGTACCTAGTTCTCCTATCATAACTGGTCAATCCTGAAACTTTCCCTATACTAGAGTGCTTGGGTTTCATCATAGGATTCCCTGGTGATATGAACTGATGGTTATGTTTGTAGGCCTCAGTAGTCCCCAGTGCTAGTTCTGTGCTAGAATAGAAATTCAAGAAAATTTGTTAAGTGATTGATAAAGGATCAGTTACATCTGCATAACAGCTCCTAAACTTCATGACTAATTTAGGACCTTTTTCACAGAAGCAATTCAGTTTTTCTTCCTCTAAGCTGGTGTTACCTTAGAAACAAGCTATTTGGTACTAATGATTTAAAAGATTAACTGCTTTTTATTAGACCTGATTTAATGAGAAAACAAGTAACATAAAAATCAAAGACATTCAAGCTCAGAGGGTACTTAGCTGATTTATTTTGATGAGTGTTTCAATTATTTAGTTATCCTGAATTTATACCATTTTAATTATTTATGACAATATCATGTAGTGCATTAGTAAATGTCTTGGAGCATATTTTGTAAATGTAGAAGCATCTGAGTAATAAGATCACCATAACCAAACCATTTAATTTTTGCTGATAAGTGGAATGAGATGGAAGGGGGCGGGAGAAGAGTATTTGTGAGAATCATTAGGAAACAGTTTTCATGCAATGGGCTTAAATTGATACAGGCTAGTTCTGTATTTGCATTTTCAATGCTCTGCTCCCCTATGTCTTTTCAATACTTTTCAAAGCTGTCAGCAGTTTAATAGTGTAGTTAGTTCATTACCTGACCTAAAATATCACTTCTATGTGCACTCAATTCTGCATGCCCAAAATTCTCAAGTGCTTACCTCCTTACTTTTTGATAAGATCACTTTTAGAAGATGCTTCTTTACTTCCTAAATGTCCAAACCTTTTTCCTTTGTACTTCTCCTTGGCAAAGTTTCAAAAGCACTCCAATGTTCCAGCATTAATGTAATCTACTTGCTAAGCCTATAAAGTAATAAGACTGATTTCCTTAGATCATACAGGAAAATTAATATCATGATTTATTACTTTCACTTTTCACATATTATTTGACTTGCTCTCTTCCCTTTATTTCATTTTTTTCCTTTAACATTAACAGCAGTGAGGTGATGTGCTGCTACTAGAGCCCAACACTGAAATGTGTAGATGTCCTTGCCTCCAGCAGTCATGGTTGGTCTGCTGTTTTGTGTGTATATATGAAGAGCCCCACCATGTCCCTCTTCTGCTCTCCTTGCCTTCTGTCTTCTCCATCTTGGGAAAAACATAAAACTCCTGCCATTTGGGCTGGGGAGGGGTGGGGGGGTGGAGAAGAAACCCCACTTCCATATACTGATCTCCCATTAGCTTCCTTTCTTGCCAAGCTGAAAAGAAATACAAATCTTCTGGTCTTTGTGGTCAGTCCAAGCTTTAATGGAAGGTTGTTACAGAAGCACAGACAAGCAGGACAGTTTTGAAAGTAATGTGTGAAATTTATTATATACTTTTAAAAAAAATCAAATGATATGAAATGATTCATAGTTTCATATGTATTTACTGGAAAATTTTATTCTGTCCTATAAATGAACTACTCTCTTTTTTGGTATTAAAATTTAGAATAAGAGAAAGAAAAAAAAACAAAGAAAAAAACTGACAAGAATTAACAATTGTTTAGATGTGTTGGGGAAGAAAGAAGGAATAAAGCATGATACTAAGCTAGTTAACTGTGGTAACTGGAAGAAGCGTGGTGGTCCCCTCAAGAGTATTAAGAAGTTCAGGAGAGGGGAAAGGTTTGGGGAAAAAAGGGATAATGAGCTATATAACCTGATAATGGCCTATATCATCAGGGCTTGCCTGTATCACCAGAGTGGAGTTCAACAGAGAAACTAGGATCTGATAGGAATCCATCTAGGAATCAATTGCATAGAGATGATAATTCAGTTCATCAAACTGATGAGTTCTCTGGGAGAGTCAAGGGAGGTGAGAGAAGAGGGTCAAGGGTAGAGCCTTGGGGGCACTGACAGAGGGCAGGCTATGGATGATGATCTAACAAAGGAAATTGAGAAGGAGCAGTTAGACGTGTAGAGAATCAGCAGAAAGCAACGTGTCATGAAAAATCCAAGAGGAGAGAGTACTTGGGAAGAGAGGGTGGTCAACAATGTCAAATGCTGTAGAGAGGTCAAAAAGTATGAAAACGTGGGAAAAGGTTATTAGATTTGGCAATTAAGAGATCATTGATAAGTTAAATAGTTAACTAACACAAACATAAGATCAAGAGCCATTCCTCAATGGATAAGGAATCAATGAACAATATTTTCAAAAGAATTGTAAACTATTAACAATCACATTAAAGATTTCTCTAAATAACTAATAATGAGAAAAATATAAATCAAAACAATTTTGAGTTTTACTTCACATCTCCCAGGCCATCTTCAGTGTACTAGTCACTCTTCCCTCTTCTCTCCATCTTGACCAATTTAACTCTACGCTGCCTTTTTTTCTTGAATCCTTCAGCTTTGGATTACTCTTACCATTTGTCACCTTCACTCCTACACGCATGCTGCTTAATGAAGATGAAAAAAATCATGCAACCATTTTGACTGGGTCCACTACAAAGTTATGTTACATAATTTCAACTGAGTCCTCACTACTGCTAGGCAATCCTACTAAACCTCCCATTTCAATTCACTATCCCACTCTCTACCATGGTTCTTCCAAACTTTTTTTTATCTCTCTCCATACTTTTCATTGTTCCTTCTCCTCCTGCTCTCTCAACTGAAAATCTTGCCTCATATTTTACAGAAAAAATTGAGACCATTTTCCATGAACTCCGTCTTCTCCCCTCTTCCTCATTTCCTATCACTTAGATGCCTTTTGTCACTTTTTCCTCCTTCACCCATGTCTCATGTGATAAAGTGGGCTTACTTCTTACCAAGGCTAACTAAGCCCTCTACTTGTCCAAGTAATTCAATCTGCTTAACAGATTGTCCCTTCATCTTCATTCTTTTACTTGTTTTCAATCTCTTCCTCTCTACCAACTCATTTCCTATAGCTTACAAATGTGTCTATGTCTCCTCCACCCTGAAAAACAAAACAAAACCCCAAACCCTTACTTGATCCTTCCATCCCTGGAATGTTGTCCAACCTCACTTCTGCCTCCTGGTTTCCCTGGCTTCTTTCATGACTCATTTCAAATCTTGTCTTCCTCAAGATCCTCTTCCTGATCCCTCCACTGTTAGTATCTTCCCTTTGAGATTACTTTCCAGTTATACTTTATATATTTCGTATAGTTGTTAGCATTTTTGTCTCCTCCATTAGAATGAGAGCTCCTTGAGGGTAAGGACCATTTAAAAAAATCTTTCTTGATATCCTCAACACTTAGTACAGGGTATGGCATGTAGAAATTGTTTAATACATTCATATTGACTGACTGACTTACATTAACTAATACAGAATGAAGTAAGTAGAACCAGGAAAAATAGTATACAAAATCACTACAATAATGCAGATGGAAAGGACAATAACAAACAAAATCCAAATTAAATGTTGTATAATATGACAGAACTTAGCCTCTGAGAAGAGATGATATCTTCTTCCCTTTGAAGAGGAGGGTAACTATAGTTCTGGAATGTTGCATTGTATTGTCTAACTTGGTTGATATTTTGGCTAGTTTTACTTCTCTGCCTTTTTTCCCCCTTTCATGTTTTTTTTTTTAAAGGATTGACTCATTGGGTAGGGGAGAGGAAGGAATATATTCAGAAATGAAGATGAGCTAAAAACAAAATATATGTATTTTAAAAAATTGATAACTGGAGAGTTAAATACTAAGGCTTAAAGCCAAATTGCAGGGGGTCAAGAATTGAGTGAGGAGGAGAAGAGTCAATGAATGGAGACAGCTTTTTCTAAGAGTTCTATAGTGAAAGGGAAGAGAGATATGACAATATTCTGAGGGCATGGTCAAGTGAAGACTTTTTTTAAGAGTGAGGAAGACTTGGGTGTTTTTGGAGACAGCAGAAAGGAGACACTGCCCTTCTGTATCCCATAGAAGCCTTTGGGAGTTACATATATTTACCTGTAGCCTGCTTGTCCGAACATCCCAATTGGAGATTTCTCAATGTGTAGACTCAGCTGAGGCAATGGTGAAATACTGAGTCCCTGCAGAATTACATGGCAAAGGTTGACCTATGTACAACCACAGAGTTTCAGAGAACTATTCCTGAAGAATGGTCCTGAACATTAATGTTCTGTGTAAAGGAAAAGATATTTTAGTTTTTCAAGCAGTGTGACCTTAGAATCTACAAAGAAGTAGTGTTCTTGAGCAAGGCCAGTCTAGAGGTTGGCTGCCTAAAGAGTAGCTCTTCAAGAGTTTGGGATTAGCAAGAACAAGCATTACCTGTAAAAGGGAGAAGCTAGAAACCTTTCTAATAAGATCGGGAGTGAAACAAAGATACCCACTGTGATCATTATTATTCAATATTGTACTAGAAATGCCAGCTATAGCAATAAAACAAGAAAAAGAAATCAAATAAATAAGCATGTGCAAAGAGGAAACAAATCTATCACATTTTGTAGATGAGATGATGGTTTAGCTAGGGAACATTAGAGAGTCAACTAAAAAAACTAATTGAAGCAACAGCTTCAGCAAAATTTCAGAACATAAAATAAACTCATTCAAACCATCAGCATTTCTACATATTGCCAACAAAATCCCGCAGGAAAAGATAGAGAAATTTCATTTAAAACAACTACAGATAGTAAGGGCATCTACCCACCAAGACTCAGACAGGAACTACATGAATATAATTACAAAACATTCTTTATACAAATAAAGACATATAAATACTTGGACAAATATTAACTACTTATGAGGCTGAGCTGACATAATAAGAATTACAATACCGCCTAAATTAATGTACTTATTTGATGCCATACCAATCAAACTACCAAAGAATTACTTCATAGTGCTAGAAAAAAAAATAACAAAATTCATCTGGAGGAACAAAAGATCAAGAATATCTAGGGAATCAATGAAAAAAAATAAGAAGGAAGGGAGTCTATCAGTAACAGATCTCAAATATAGTAAAAAGCTATAATCATCAAAATAATTTATTACAGGGTAAGAAATAACAGCAAGTAGATGGTGCAGTGAATAAAGCGTTAGAACTGAAGTCAGAAAAATTCATTTTCCCTGAGTTCAAATCTAACCGTAGACACTTACCAACTATGTGACTCTGGACAAATCACTTAATCCTATTTACTCAGCTTCTTGTTTGCAAATTTAGCTGGAGAAGGAAATAGCAAATCATTCCAGTATCTTTGCCATAAAAATCCAAAAGTGGATACATGGAGGATCAGACATGTCTTAAACAACTCAACAACAAGAAATAGCAAGGTTGATCCATGGAACAGATTAGAACATAGTATACAGAAGCAAATGAACAAAGTCATAGTATTTAATATGAAGATCCCAACTATTGAAGCAAGAAGTCACTATTTGACAAAAATTACTGAGAAAGCTGAAAAGCAATCTAGCTGAAAGTAGGCATAGACCAACTTTTACACTATTTACCAAGATAAGTTTGAAATCAATAAATGATTTAGACATAAATATCACATAGGTGATATCTTAAATCAGTAGAGCAGAGAAGAGACCCCCCAAAAAAGGAAAATGACAAATGGTAAAAGGGATGTGGGGAGAAAAAGCACACTAATACATTGTTGGTGGAGTTGTGAACTAGTCCAACCTTTCTGGAAAGCAATTTGGATCCAAGACCCAAAAACTATTATGCTGTGCATACCCTTTGAACCAGTAATAATACTGCTATTCAGATTATATCCCCCCAAATTGTAAGAAAGAGGAAAAGGACCCATACGTACAAAAATATTGGTAGCCACTTTTTTTTGTGATGACAAATAATTGGAACCTGAGGGGATGCCCATCAATTGGGGAATGGTTGAACAAGCTGTTATATAGGAACATGATGAAATACTATTGTGCTATAAGAAATGATAAAGGGAATGGTTTCAGAAAAATCTGGGAAGACCTGTATGAATTGATGCAAAGTGAGGTGAGCAGAACCAGGAGAACAATCTACACAGTAACAGCAATATTGTAATAATAATCAACTGTGAAAAACTTACTAACTCTTGTCAGGCTCCCCATGCCAAGACCATCCCTCTTTTTTTACTCGTCTATTAGGCCACACCCTGTTTTCCAGAGCTAAGGTCCAGCAAGCAAGCTGTTCCCTGATCTTGGCATAACAACAATCCTTTGTGCTCACTCTCTGGATGAACTCTTCCACAGCATAATCCCAGAATCGCTTCACACTAGCACCAGGTGTTCTCTGAGCTTGGACAAGCACCTCCAGTACCCATGTTCTGGTCAGGAAGCCCTGTTTATGAATCAGACTTGTCTCGTTGTTACTGCTACCCCTCCGTGTCAGGGCTACAATTTACTGCAAAGCCATTGGCATATTTATTGAGATTTGCCCACACTAAAGCAGGTTCCCCATTGAGGGGAAGGGGTGTCACATGTGTTTAGTTTCCCTCCTTTCTTAGGAAGGAGGGCTTTGCTTGCAAACCATTTCCCTCACAAACAAATTAAACTTCTGTTGATTTCTGACTGTCCTATGTCTTGCTGGCTCTGCTCTTCTGGGCTCCAGTCACCCACAGGTTAGAGACTGGTTTGGTCCAGTTGACCCCATCCACTACAATTCCAAAGGACTCATGATAAAGCATACTATCTACCTCTAGATGAAGAACCCATGAACTCAGAGTGAAGAGTGAAGCATATTTTCCTCCTCTCTCCTCCTCACTCTCCCCTCAATGGCTAATGTAGAAATTTGTTTTGCATGACTATACATATTTGAAATGGTTTTTATTTTTCTTGTCTTCTCTTTGGGTGGGGGAGGAGACATAGGAGACATAGAATTTGGAACTGATAAAAAAAAAGAATAAAAAGATCCTGTGCTTAATAAATGAATGAATAAATCATTTTAAAGAGATAAAGGTGGTTTTTGAGCAGTGCATCTCTTGGAGAGTGAAGAATATTGCTCATGTGGATCTATGACTGAGCAGTAAGAATAAAGTCGCAGTAAAGAGAAGCAAGGATAATTTTTAGTACTTTCATATTCATCACCTTCTCTTCACTGTTATAGGGAGTTTATTCTTTTTTGGGGGGGGAAGGCAATTGGGGTTAAATGACTTGCCCAAGGTCACACAGCTAGTAAGTCTGTCAAGTGTGTGAGGCTGGTATTTGAACTCTGGCCTTTCTGACTCCAGGGCCTGTGCTCTATTCACTGCACCACCTATTTGCCCCGGGGAGTTTATTTCTAACAGTTTAGTTTTGATGGGAAAGGAATTGCCTTCCT
Source organism: Pseudochirops cupreus (assembly GCA_028627135.1). Taxonomy (NCBI): domain Eukaryota; kingdom Metazoa; phylum Chordata; class Mammalia; order Diprotodontia; family Pseudocheiridae; genus Pseudochirops; species Pseudochirops cupreus. Next base: position 997 of record JAQQSU010014429.1, on the reverse strand, counting down.
AGCAGCTCCAAAATATGCTTACCTTCATGCCTTCTAGGAGAACTCTTTGTAGGACCCTGTGGGAAAGGACCCACTGGAATATCACTGGGTTGCCTTGCTATTGACTTCGAATTCAGCTCCTTTCCAAGGAGAGCTTATGGATTATTGTGTTTGATGTGTGTATCTGTTTAAGTACTCTTGCAAGGTGCTTGAGTCTTTTGCATATTCGTGGGAGGAAATAAAGACTTACTACCCTGAGAGTTTATTTAGGAGTTGTGGACCCTGTTACTACATTTATGGAAACATATACAAGGATGTATTTAGAGATTTCCAGGAGTATACTCTCTATGTGAGTGCATAAAAAAGAGAAAATGAGCTTTTTGAGTCAGTCCATGAGACTGGGCCATAAAAGGCCAGAGTTTGGGGATCCCTGGGTCGTGGGTTAGATATTTTACAATGTGGTGTCAGAGTCTGGATATGCAGTTTCATTTTCATCAGTGATGAATATAGATCATTATAGAAATGTCATCAAACTTGGATCATTTTACTTTTGTTTAATGTCCTCATTCCAATTTCATTTTACCATTGCAAACCATTGCTTTATGGGACCCTGATCTAGCTTTAGGATTTCATTTAAATGTTTCTTTCTAAGACATTCTTTATCTTATCTTAAATCTCAAGGCTATTGTATGGCCCCAGGACTTTAAGCTGTCAAGACATTAAAATCCCTTACAACTTCTCTTTAGCGTAGGCTATCTATGTATATCTTGTGCCAAATTTAGGCACAAGTGAAGTATTATCTTAGTGTTTCACAGTAGGAGGATCCCTTCAATATGACAGAGTAAGATTTATAATGAAAAAAATAACTCTTGCCTTAAGTACTGATAAGTTGCATAATGGTCATGTGTTCCTATGCAATCAAAACCTTTAATTTTATTTTATTTTATTTTATTGTTTTTTTTAAATTTATTTTATTACATTTTTTTTGAGTTACATATTTTCTCCCCGTCTTTCCCCC
>JAQQSU010014428.1:0-11423 GCA_028627135.1 Pseudochirops cupreus | reverse complement strand
AATGGATTAGCTACAATGTTCAGTAGGTGTGTCCTGGAACCAGCTTCAACCAGCTTGTGAGAGTAGATTGTTAAATTTTCAGTGTGAACATCTACGTTTCTGAAATCAGCAAATACTACAAATCAGGAGGTTTTCTATTTCTTTAGAAAGGTCTGGCATAAAAATTATTAATTCAAACTAAACTAAAAGTGCATTGTGTGTATAATTTTTTGCAGAATGCTGGTCATTTGCCAGCAAACTTTTAGTGCTGAGCAAATAATTATTGGTTGAATACATGAATGAGTTACTGATATTTGGGACACATATGCTAAAACCTTAAGCTGACCTTTCTTCTGTGAGTAGTCAGAAGATGTGGATTAAACTCAGAAAGAGGATGATAGTTTGGCACCATTACTTTTCTCCTTCAACTTCTTGGACATATTTGTAATTAGAAGTTGTTTAGAATTTGCAGGGATGCTGGATGGGATGATTAAGGCTAAGGAGGGGATGAAGGGGCAAGAAACATCAGAAAATCAAGGAAAGAGGATTTATATTAGGACAAAGATCTATAAATACGTTAACACTTTTCTTCTTAGTCATAATTATAGTAAGAAATGTTCACAGACAAGCATATCTTTGTGTAAAGTGCCAGCAGAGAACCAAACGCAGCAGTTGTTACACATCGCAGTTAGGGAATCAATCATAACTAGTTTCTTTATAAGTAAGCCCTATTGCCATGGGCCATTCATAGGAGAGAAAAGTAAATATTACATAGAGAAAAGATGAAAACTTACTCATGTGAGTGTAAAAATGTCTAAGAATAAAGACTTTCAATAAGAATAGTGAATCTGTTAAAGTAAACAGTGCTATTATAGCACTTAAAATGCTCAGTTCTGGACATGCTGTTTTGGGAAAAATGTTAACCAGCTAGAGCCCATCAAGAGGAGATGAACAAAGTTGTTGAGAAAACACTACGTAACATGATATGAAGATGAATTTTAAAAATTAGAGATTTTGAACTTAGGGATGAGACTTGAGAAAGATGGTGGGAGGGTGAGTGATAAGATTATTGTCTTCTGATTCTACCACAGAGGAAGAGAATTGGTCTTCTTGGCCACAGAAGGCAGAACTAAGAACAATGTATGGAAATTTATATGGAAACCAAATAAGGAAAAATTCCCTAATTATTAGAGCTACCTAGAACTGGGATGGGTTGCTTAATGAGGTAATGAGTTCCCCAGCAATGAAGATTGTTAGAGATGTTAAAGAGAGGATTCCTGTATCAGCTCCAGGTTTGAGTAGGCGACCACTAAAGCCTCCTTTAACTCTAACATTCAATGGTGCTATACATAATCTAATATTTATGATTATGTTCCCTTTTCTCAATTAGCAGTGTTACTCAATGTACTTGAAAATAATAAAACTATATTTCTTTAACATCTTATTATTTAGACAGTTCATTTATATAATTATAATCTCTCTTTGATTACTCTCCCTCCCCACTCGAATAACTTTTTTCTCTTGAATCCTTGAAGACAGTTTTAAAAGTAGTAAAAGGCAGAGAATTAGTACCACAATGAAGAAGCAATTGTGTAAAGGTTGTGGAGGCACATTGTAGGTGTAAGGGAGCAGGAGAGAATACAGTAACAAAGAAGAATGGAGCTTAAAGTGATGTCACTAAGTTTTTGAGTGACTTTGGGTGTGTTACCTAACCCCCATCATCCACAGTTACTTTGTGTATAGAACTGACAGAGAGAACTCACTACATGATTTCTAAGTCCCTAAAATAGTAGGAAAGGAAAGGGAAGGAGAAGGAGAAGAAGAAAAGAGAAAGAAAAATAAGTAAGAGAAAGGTTCAAAGGGAAGGAAGTAGGTAAAAATAAAGAAAGATGGCAAAGGATGCACATAGTAAGAGTAGTGGGGATGGGAGAAAAAAATATGGAAAGGAAAAATTGTAAGTAGTAAAAGAGGTACCCCATGAAGAAGAAGATGTAAAGACCCAAGGACCATACTCATACAAATAAGATGTTATTTCATGTTTCAAACTTCAATGCTTGAAAAGATTTTCAATTTCATTTCTCTAGATTGTGTGGGCTACCTACCTATACCAGACCCCAAAACAACCTACTTAAAAAGTCTATTGTGCAAACTGTCATGAAGTTGGAAAGATAACCTAAGGCACTTGGCCGTTACTATATTCATCTTAGAAAGTACAAACGGACAGTGAGCTGGACCTTTTGAACAGGAACAGGAAGGAAGGATAGACTGCCATTGAGAATTTGCATTTTTAATGTCTGCAAGATTCTCCCTCAAATGAAAGCCTATGATTTAACATTTACAGACTTACAGAAAGTTATATGTCTGCCAAGCATTGGACTTTCCAGTATCCAAAGATTTGAAGTAGAGAATCTCCCAAAGGGCAATGACAAAGTGAGATTGCTAGAAGGCTTGCTGAGGGTTACACAGCTAGTTCATATCAGAGACAACACTTGAACTCAAGCTTTCTTGACTCTGAGGCCCCTTCTCTATCCTTTTTGTGACACTGTGTCTTACTTCTTGAAACTCTGAAATTTAAAATTTTTAAAATAAAATTTTTCAAGAATAATATTCATATGAATTTCCACTAAAAATAAGGAGATGAAACTGTTGTCACAAGATGAGAAGACATACACATTCATACACACTTATCTGTGTATATATACATATATATATGTATATATATATATATATATGCACATGCAACTTTCTGAATGTTTGGGATCTATGTACATGCTTATCTATATCTATTCATTAATATATTACATGTATACATATACATTCATAAATATTACTACATATAAGTATGCATGTACAAATGTGTATATGTATTTGTATATGTGTATATTTATTTAATATATTATGGCATTTTTTCTAGGGTTTTTAATGTGCCAGTCACTGTGCTAAGTGCTGGTGACACAAAGAAAGGCAAAAGATAATCTCTGGTCTCAAAGAACTCACAGTCTAATAAGAGAGACAGTATGCAAACATGTATGTACAAACAAGCTATGTATAAGTTAAATTTGAAATAATTAATACCAGAGAATTATAAGAATTAAGGGTAATTTCAAAAGGGTTCTCATAGAAGATAGAATTTTAGGTGGGACTTGAAGGAGCCAGGAGGTGGAAAAGGACAACAATTGTAGACATGGGAACTAGCTAGTGAAAATGTCCAGAGTCAAGAATTTCTGGTTTGAGGAGCACCAATTTGGGTTGCAGTGAAAATGTAAAAGGGGTAGCCTATGGTGGGTGATAGGGGAGGTGGGGAATAAGTTTTTAGATTGCACCTACTATGTGCCAGGCACTATGCTAAGTGCTTTAAAAATATTCTTTTTCTATCCTCACAAAACCTCTGCAATGTAAATGCTATTATCCCATTTTAACAGTAAAGGAAACAGGGGCAGAGAGAGACTGACTACTCTGAAGCCACACAGCTAGTAAGTGTCTGAGGCCAGATTTGAACTCAGGTCTCCTGACTTAGCCCTTGACTGTCTCTAGGCATAGAATGAAGAATCTGATACCACAAAAGAAAGGATTTCTTTGCAGGAAAGGAACAAGTTTGTTCCTATCTTTTAAAAAAAGATTTCTAATGTAGCCAGATTAGAATAAATAGAAACAAATCCTTCTTGTCTTTGTGATACTGAAGTGGATTCTTGAACACATTATTGAATCTTCTTCACTTGAAATTACAGTATTAAGAAAAAAAGAGATACCTCAGGGGGAACCCTATAAGCCTAAATTTTCCTCTCACCATCCTAAGCTGTCAGAGCAAAATCGGGTTCATCAGATAAAAATCCAGATGCACTGAGAGGTAGTAGTGAATGGTGGAGTGAGGTCCTGCAGTTGCCGTATTCCTACTCTCCCACCCCTTCCTAATTCCAATTTGAGGCATTGGGCTTCTCTTTATAAACACAAAATACTGTCAGTTAAAATTTATGACCATGCAAACTTTTTGTTAAAGGGCCCTGGCTCACCACCATATGATTCATAAGCACTCAGGGCATAGAATTATTTGCATATGCTAAATTTATTTCGATCTCTCCCCAAATCCTTCTAACTTTACCCTCATCTCCCAATTTATGTTTGACTCTAAGGGAATCCAGGTATGTTTCCTTCTTAGGGTTTCCTATATATTCTCATATCCCTTCTTTAGCCGTCACAATCCCTTAGCTGGTACTCTAATCTATTGTAACTGGATAAAAGATGGAGTTTGACCACAGAGGTGAGAGCTACATGGAATTGTGGCATTTTTTTTCTTCCTCAACCCCAAGGTTTCCCTCCGTCTGGAATTCTGGGTTCTCCCTCTGGCTTACTTTTTACTTTTTCAAAGTAATTAGTGAGAGGGAAGATAATAAAACTCTTCTCATTAACTATGGTATTTTCAAGTGTATTGCAAAGAACGCAATTAAAAATCGAAGACTTGTAAGTTGAAGGCAAAGATTTAATAAGTTCCCTTGGGGATCCAAAGTTATTCCAAAGCACTGAGCTTAAATCTCCCTGGGGTTTGACATTAGACTATACAGTGTTTCTATGTGTAGTAGTGCCCTGTCCTTCCTTCTCTCAATTACTGGGTAAGTTCAGGCTACAGCAAGAAATCTCAATCTCCTAAGATCATAGATCAAGAATTTGAAGGAATGTCAGAAGCCATCTAGTATAAAAACCTTCATTTTCCAGTAGAGAAAACCAGAGCCCTAGGAGGCATAAGTGGTTTTAATTGACTAAGCCAAGATCAAAATTGTACTGGGTCATAAGAGTTGGGATTTGAACCTAGACCCTCTGACTCCCAAACCAGTGTTTTTTCTTCTGTACCATATGTCCTTCTTCTGATCTATGTTGTCCTTCAAGATCACCAAGAACCTACTATCTTAACCTTCCTGAGCAAGTTATCTGGGTATCTACAATTCTATGAAAGACTGTTCATTAAACCTAATTCCCCCTAACGGCTATGTGGACTCATTTCTTATCATTCTCATTCCAGAGGGTATAAATTATATCCATATCACAGAGGGAACAAAGAGGAAGAATGAATAGATGACACCACTGATATTCATGGCTATTACAATTACAGGCATGCCTTATTTTTTCAAGCTTGATATAAATGGAAATCTAGATTTTTACAAATATTTAATAATTGCTTTTACTTAGTAATGTTTTCTTTTATTGTAAGACTCCTTTTAAGAATTGGATCCTTTAGTCCATTGACTTGACTTTTAAACTGTATTGAGTTATTCTGTATTTACAAAAAAAAAAATTGACACATAATTTGTCATTTCTACATCCATTTTGTAAAGCTAGACCATCCAGTTTTAAAATTGGCAATGAATCTACCTTCATAGAATCCAAAATTTTATGGTTGGACAAGACTTTTTCAACAATGTTCAGCAAATATTTCTGAATTTGTGCAAGGGTCATCAATTCTTCCCCCATTTATTTCACTGATTAAGGAACTGACTTGTAAAAAGTTACAATGACTTCCCAATGTCTCTTGGGTACTGCCAGGTCTCTGACTAGAATTGGGGTCTCCTGACTCTTAGTCCAGGCTTTTTCTGTTATATCAGAAAGGATGCTACTTCAGAAGATGTCTTTAACTTGATGGAAACTTAAGCTGAGTGGGAATGAATGACTTAAACAAGTTTACATGCTTACATTGCTTCTAACAGCAAGACAACCCTGCACATAAACTCCTTAGAAACATCATTTTGACAACTAGTAGAACAAATTTTAGGGAGGAGAGGCCTGAGGTAGGAAGAACAATTAGAAAGCAATTGCAAAAGTCTCAGAGGGAGTTGTTGAAGGTCCAAGTTAGGATGGTGGTTCTGTGAGTTTGAAAGAGGCAGGTTTGAGAATTAATATAAATGTAAAAATATTGATTGGATATGTGGGCTGAGTGATATTGAGAGTCAAAGACGAATCCTAAGTGACTAAAGTATGGTGGTGTACTATGGAAAAATAGGGGAGTTTGAAAGAGTGCTGGTGGGCAAGAAAAGAATATGTTCTATTTGGGAGATATTGAGTTTGAGGTGACTATGGGACATCTAGTTCTATATATCAAGTAGGCATTTGCTGATGATGGATTAAATTTCAAGAGAAAGAATAGGGATGAATGTATAGATTTGATAATCATCTGCATAGAGAAGAATAGACAAATTTAAAAAAAATTAAATGCTTACAAAATGCCAAGCACCATGCTGGCACTAAAGATATAAATAGGAAATTGAAACAGTCTCTTCTTTTAAGGAATTGATACATATAAGGGAGTTCATTTGAAAAGTGGGTGTTAATTCTCCAAGGCTGAGATAGACCAACATTAGGAGAGATTGCAATTCCCATGAATATGGAGGGCGTTATGTCAAGGGCTACTGGTCCATGGGTCACAGAGCAGGTAAGATCACTATGTCTCAGTTTGGAGCTAATAAATTCATGGGAACTGAAGAGCTCATCATCACCTTTCAAAATCATTGATAAAATACATTATAAATGACCTTGAACTAGAAGGTTTATGAGTGTTAACTACATGAAAAATCTTAGATGGGCAAAATACTTTCTTTACAGGAACTTGAAATGAACAGTCAAGGATATTGAAATATAGGTAGGTGATACCTAAATCGCAGATAGACAAAGCACAGAAAGAAAAATGTGGACAAGTATGTCTAATGAGTATTGATAGAAAGATTTTAAGTAAAATGTTTAGCAAGTAGACTACAACAGCATACTAGAAAGATTATACACTATGAATAGGTTGGATTTTTACATAAACGCAGGATTGATTCAACATAATGCGTATTACAAATAAAATTAATAGTAGTAATAATATAAGTAATAAAAATCATAAGATTAAATCAGTAGATGCTGAAAAAGCATGTGGCAAAACCCAAGACTTATAAATATAATAGAAAACATAGAAATAGATCTTTCCTTAACATAGAAATATCTTTCTAAAATGAAAAAAAAAATTCATCCAGGTTTAAAGTTTGCAAAGTGATTTTATGTATTAGCACATTTGATCTTTGCAATAACCCTGTGAGGAGGCATTATTATTATCATTCCCATGTTACAGATGAGGAAACTGACACTGAGAATAGTTAAGTGGTTTTCTCAGTGTCACACAACTAGTAAGTGACTCAGTAATGGGAAAAGGAAGTTACAGATTTTCTAATAAGAACAAACATTTTATGTAATAATGAAAAGTTAGAGAGCTTATTGGTAAAAGCAGGAATAAAACAAGAATGCCAATTAGTAATATTTAACATAGTCTTAGAAATGCTACCTATATCAAAAAAAGAAAGAAACTGAAGAAATAAGCATAGACAAAGAGGAAAGAAAAGTATAGCATTTTGCAGATGATATGGTGATTTATTAGGAAAATCCTAAGAAGTCAATCTAAAAAATTAGCTGAAACAATGAACTAGGAAAAATTTGCAAGATATAAAATAAATTCACATAGAATGTAAATGTTCATATATAACTAACAAAACTCAGTAAGAAGAACTAAAAATAGAAATTCTATTCCAAATAGTTATGGAAAAATATAAAATATTTGAGAGCCTATCTACAAAGACAGACTGAAACTATATGAATCCAACTACAAATACTCTGTATAAATACAGACCCAAATAGAGAAAATTTAATTGCTAACAAGTAGAATAGAGACAATATAATAAAAATAACAACAGTAAATTAACTTGGTTTTTATTGCTACATCTTAACAATTACCAAAGAATAATTATGTAAGGCTAGAAAAATAATAATAAAACTCATAGAGAGGAGTAAAAGTTCATGGGTCCCAAGGGTAATAGTTTTAAAAATGAGAAAGGGTTACATGAATATCAGATCTCAAGCTATAGTGTGAAGCAGTGGTTAGTTAAAAAAAAAAACCACCACCACAACAATCTTAGCACTGCAAAAAGTGAGGTGAGGTACTTGACATACAGGAGCAAAAACAAAAACACAGAAGCACAATGTTTAAGAGATTCAAGGAACCCAGTCACTGGGATAAGGACCTACTACTTGGGGAGGGGGGAGAGAAAGAAAAAAACTTCTGGGAAAAAGGGAGTAGGGAATTCTGGAAAACTGGAAGGCAATCTGGCAGTAACTGGATATACTATCCAATAACATCTCATGTCATATACTAAGATAAACTTTAAATTGACTCATGTCTTGGACTTCAAAGTTAACACCATAAGCAAATTATAGGGTCAAGGAAGACATTACCCTTCAAATCAATGGATAAGGGAAAAGTTCATGACCAAACAGGTGATAGACAGGATAACATAAAATAAAATGTATCATTTTGATTATATGAAATTGAAAAAAAAACTTCTGCACAAACAGATTTAATGCAGCTAAAATTAAAAGGGAAACATATGATTAGGGGAAATTGCTACAGTGAAGTTTTTTTAAAGTTCTCTTTTCCAAGATAAGTAACTGATTAAAATTAAAAAGACTAAGAGTCATTCCCAAGATAAGGATATTGATCAGGCAATTTTATAGGGAAAACCACGAACTATCAATAACTACATGAAAACATTCCAAATCACTAATAACTGAAGAAATACAAATTAAAATAACTCTGACGTTCCACTTCAAAATATTAGATCGGCAAAGAAGACAAAAGAATAAAATGACAATTTGGGGAGGAGTTCAAGGAAAATAGGCAGACTAATTTATTAGCGGTAGACCTGTCACTTGGCTTGAGTTCATCAAACATCACGGTACGGGTCTGTTGAGTCTTAGGTATCCTGGGGGACGTATGAGACGACTGAAAAGAGTAGGCTTGGAATAATTTTGGAGAAGAATGACAAAGGAATCAAACAAGAAGTAATAAAATAGTCATTTCAATACCTTTGTGCTGGCCATCCTCGATCCTTGAAATAATCTTCATCCTCATCTCCACCTCACAGAATCCATTGTTTCCTTCAAGATGGAGCTCAATTATGTCTATGCAGATATATTCTGGAAAGCAATTTGGAAGTATTCTCCCCAAATGCTTAAATTATGCACACCTTTTGATCCAGCTCTTCCAGTCCTAGGCCTATACACCACAATGAGATCAGAGAAATAAGAAAGGGACCCATACATCAACACAAAAATATTTCTAAAAGCTGCTCTTTTGTAGCAGCCATAACACAGAAATTAAGGAACTCCCCACATATTGGGGAGTGGTCAAGCAAATTGTGCTATAGTCGTGGGCTGGAATACTATTATACCATAATAAATTGGGGAATATCTTTATAAAGAACCAAGAAGACATTTTTTCGACTTGATAACTTGAAGTGACCAGAACAAGGAGATCAATTTGCACAATAACAACAAAATTATAGGAAAAACTTTTCTGAACACTTTGGAACTCAAATTAATGCAATGATAAATCATGAAAACAATGGACTGAAGATGAGTCACTCATGCCAACCACCTCCTTTTGAGACTGATGGACTTCAAAACCAGAAGGAGGACCATATATTCCAACATGGCCAATGTGAGGATTTGTTTTTACTAGATTGTGAATATTTGTTGTGATGATTGGTATTTTGTTAATTGTTGTATCAGGAGAGGCATTAGAGAGGAAGAACAGTCACTTTTTTAAAGGAGATAGGTATAAAAGACAATAAGATTATTAAACACTAAACATTGTTTTCCTCATAACCTATAGTCAGTGCAGAATAATTATTCTAATGATCATCATCATCCAAACATCTTCATCATAACTATTATCATGATCCCTCACATTTGTCTTTGCCTTTACAGGTATCTAAACACTTCAATGCACTGTCTCATTTGATTCTCATAATGACTCTGTGAGTTAAATAGAATAGGTCATCTTATCCCTGTTTTATAGATGAGATCAACAGCTTTTCAAGAAGTTAATAAACTTTCCCCAATTCATACAACTAGTTAGTTATAGTTCTAGGACTCAGTCTTAAGTATTCTGACTCAAAACCTATCTTCTTTCCTCTATACTTAATTTCTATTTAATAATATATTTCATTTCAGCAATGTTTTATGCTCTTAGTAAGAGTCACACTCTATTTTATGTAATGCATCAGAAATATAGAAATTATAGAAATATACAGGAACAGCTGTCATTGCTCTGACAAATAAAGAAACTTAGGAGAATAGACGTTGTGCCCCTCCTTCGATCACAGCAAGAGGAGCAATACTAGAACCCAGGTTACTTATCTGTAAATGTGTACTGAATACTCCACCTCTTTTAGGATCTTGACATTTGCAATGACTATTCAAATTAAAGAAGAGACTAAGTAGAAAGAGGAATATTATATAATACTGGAATCTTTTTTCTTAAAACCTGGAAACTATTAAATTAAAATACGACTGCGTGATTCTGTCAGAATATTTCAGGCATGAGGGCAGAATCAAGATGATGGCATAGAAGCAGGAAAACTCCATGGCTCCCCCCTCCCATAACCACCTCAAATACCTATAAAATAAAACTCTAAACAAATTTTAGAGCTACAGAACCCACAAAGTGGCAGAGAGAAACAAATCTCCTGCTAAAGGCAGTCTGGCAGGCAGATAGGAGGGGTTCATCACTGATTGCTGGGAGCTGAGCCACGCCTCGAATGAGCCTGTGGTTTTAGTCTCAGTGCAGCCCAGACCAGCCATGGCTGGAGCATTCAGGAGAGTGAGTCACCAGCAGCTATGGTGGTTTCCAGAATTATCAACCCATAAATGCCCAAGAGAAAGTAAAAGGTCAGTGGAACTCTACTAAATCTGGGGGAGATGGAGTGCAATCCAGTCCCTGAAGCTAGAAGCAGCGAAGGTACAGTGGCCCTGCAGCCCTCCATGTAGCTGCTTCAGTGCTCCTGGACTGCAGATTGTAGGGGGGCCAAGAAACCATTCAGAAAGTAATTGCTCTTGCCTTAACCTGCCTGAATCTGGATTGTGGTCTTGGGTGGTGGTCCTGAGGTGTGTGACTAGTGAGCCAAAGCTGGTGGGGCCTGTAGAGAAAGCACCCTCCTAATAGTGCTAGCAGCTGTGAAAACCCCAGTGATTTGGAACAAAGCTCTCTCCTCTGGAAGCAGAGTTCTGCTATGGCAAAGAGCTCAAAAGTCAAGTAATTCAGTGGCAACATGAGCAAGCAAAGGAAGCGAAGCAAGCACAGCAATGAAACTTTAGATTCCTTTTTTGGAGACAAAAAGAATCAAAGCATGGAATGGGAGGAAGACAACACAGTCAAAACTCCTGCAACAAAAACTTCCAAAAAAATGTAAACTGGTTACAGACCATGGAGGAGTTCAAGAAGGATTCTGAAAATCAAGTAAGAGAAGTAGAGGAAAAATTGGGAAGAGAAATGAGAATGATGCAAGAAAATCATGAAAAGAGAGTCAACAATCTGACTGAAGAAAATAACACCTTAAATAATCAGTTAACTCAAATGGCAAAAGAGGCCC